>JAAGVU020000061.1:30235245-30271692 GCA_011763525.2 Mormyrus iriodes | reverse complement strand
CTCCTGTTGGGGGGAGCTCGGCCAGGAGGGGGGGCCCCTCGAGGAGTTGGAGTGGGACCCCTGGGACCAGTGGCCCAAGTTTTTGGCTCCCGTGGTCCCCGGGGGTTCCAAAGGGGGGCGCCCTGGGCGGTCCGGCCGGGCCTTCGGCAGGTGCCCCTCTGCCCCAGTCCCTGTCCCATGATTTCCTCGTCGTCCCCTCGATCCAGTCCTTGTCCCGTGGTCCCCTCGTCATTCCCGTCTCCCTCCGGTTCACGTCTTCCAGTCCCCTCGTCTCCCTCCAATCGCGCCGTGTCCTCGTCACCCCCGTCTCCCTCCGGTCCACATCTTCTAGTCCCTTCGTCTCCCTCCAGTCATGCCGTGTCCTTGTCGCTCTTGTCTCCCTCCAGTCCGTGTCGTCCAGCCTCCTCGTCGCCCTCCCGTCCGTGCCCTCCAGCCTCCTCGTCGCCCTCCCATCCGTGCCCTCCAGTCGCCGCAGCTCCCTCCCGTCCGTGCCCTCCGGTCTCCTCAACTGGTCCCAACCAGCCCCTTCCTTCTGGGCACCGGCGCCTGCTTCCCCAACGCGTGCCTTTCATCCCTCAGCCCTTCCGTGTCCCTCCGGTCCCTGCCTGTGCTCCGTCCCTGGTCCCTCCGGTCCCTGCCTGTGCTCCGTCCATGGTCCCCCGGTCCCTGCCTGTGCTCCGTCCCTGGTCCCTCAGGTCCCTGCCTTCATTCCCCGTGCTCCATCTCAGGCCCCTCCGTTCCCTACCCATACTCCCGTCCAGGTGCCTCTGTTCCCTGCCCGTGCTCCCTTCCCGGTCCCTCCCGTCCCTGCCTATGCTCCGACCCAGGTCCCTTCAGTCCCTGTCTGCGCTCCCTGTGCTCCGCCCCAGGTTCCTCAGGCCCCTCACTGTTTCCTCCCTGGTCCCGTGTCCCTGTCCGGGTGTCCTGTCCTCCCTCTGTGGTTCCCTGGTCCCCAGGCCCTGTTCCCTCTGTTAGTGTCCCTGTCCCGGTTTTTGGTATTGGCCCTTTCCGTTGTTGTTCCTCCCCTGTTACTTTGTCTGGCCCTGTCCGAAAGTCTCTAACCCTACTAGTCTCTACTAAGTCTCTTAGTATCTAATCATCAATATTCAAAGATAGAAGGACCAGAGCTAAATATACAACTACTGAAATAATGGAGATTATTGCAATAAATGCTAAATGTAAACCTTGTCTCTTTATAATAACACCTCAATTTCTACCCCCTTTTCCTGTCATGTGGTATGATGCAGTCCTGTAACAATAGTTACCCTAAGATTAAATGCTGCAGCCCCCCTATCTCTACCCCCTGGCATATATCCTTATTAGTATGTTGACAGTATTAAAGCATTACCTACATGTAAAGATGGGCATTATCTTTATAACAAGATAACATTTGGTCCACGGTTTCTCACATTTACAGTCCTGTGCCATCAAAGCCCTGACCTGTTATGTTCTTAAAACCCATAAATTACTATCAGTAAAATCATTAGGTAACAGACAGGCCATTCAAGACTTGAAGGTACCACCCTATCTGGCATGGCTTTATTTATTTGACTAATAATACATTACGTTTAGCTTGGAGTTCACTGGAGGGAGTCACACTTAATTGTTAGGGGTGGGACTATAAATCCTCCAATATAACCAGGTGGAGATGGAGGAGAGATGGTAAAAACCCAAATGTTGTATGACGTTTTATATGTTCTCAGACAGAGCTTTATACCAACAACAGTCAACCATCATCATTGTAGGTAAGCAGAGTATGGTGAACCCAGACCACGGTTTGGGAAAACAAACACTGAAGCGTCAATGAAAAAGGAAGACACAAGTGCAGAGCAGGAGATTTATACTCCAGAACATAAACCACACATCCAGCGACTGTTTAGGATTGGGGATGTTAATTACTGCAGCTGTCATTCACAGATACGTCACTACTCACTGCACCTGGCACCTACAGATACCTCACAATTCATTGTACCAGTCACTCACAGATAGCTCACTATTCACTCTACCTGTTACTCACAGACATCTTACTATTCACTCTACCTGTCACTCACAGATAGCTCACTATTCACTATACCTGTCACTCACAGATAGCTTACTATTCACTCTACCTGTCACTCACAGATAGCTCACTATTCACTATACCTGTCACTCACAGATAGCTCACTACCCCATGTTCCTGGCACTCAAAACAGCTACTCGCTCTCTCTCATCAAAAAATAACATGTCACCATATATCATCCTCAAACAGATGAAATCCTCTGGATAATTTTAATTTGCATAATTTTAATAAAAAATGTATCTTTTCTGATAAAAAATCTCTACTTTTGAACCACACAGCTTATACCCTACCTCCACCATAACAGAGATTATTATTTAAGTTAAGCTCCAAAGGGCTCAGTGGATCAGCTTGTTTCTCTCCTGCCCCTGCAGCAGCACATTAACCATCATACACAGGAACAGCTAATTAAACTCATTAACAATCTGCATATGCACAGCGGCACTCTAAACTCACTTCCCATCAAGCAGCGGGGCAGCTCAAGGTCGGACTGGGTGATAATTAGGAGGTGCAGATAAGGCAGGGCGAGAAAATGACACAGGAGGGGGCCTGCAAAATGGGGGGAGGGGGGGCTATACACTCCCCTCTGCTCTACCTATTGATAGGCTGTCATGCAGGGCATGAGTCTGCAGTGAAGCTCACATTAATGAAACATTTGTTTTCTCACTCCATCTCAGGAATATGCAGAAACTTGAATGTGTTCCTCAGGGTTTACTGTCATTGTGAGGACGTTTTCCTGAAAATATGTAGAGCCATCTGTCTATTATGCGGAACATTGGTTTGGTCTGTCTCTCTAATATATGAGATTGTCACCATTGTTTGGTCAGTCTCTGTAATATATGGAGTTATCTCTGTTCTTTGGACAGGCTCTCTAATATATCGGATTGTTTCTCTAGTTTGGTCAGTCTCTCTAATACATGGGATTGTCTCCATTGTTTGGTCAGTCTCTCTAATATATGGGATTGTTTCTCTAGTGTGGTCAGTCTCTCTAATATATGGGATTGTTTCTCTAGTGTGGTCAGTCTCTCTTATGGGATTGCTTCTCTAGTGTGGTCAGTCTCTCTAATTTATGGGATTGTCTCCGTTGTTTGGACAGTCTCTCTAATATGTGGCATTGTCTCTAGTTTGGTCAATCTCTCTAATATGTGGCATTGTTTCTCTAGTGTGGTCAGTCTCTCTAATTTATGGGATTGTCTCCGTTGTTTGGACAGTCTCTCTAATATGTGGTATTGTCTCTCTTGTTTGGAAAGGCTCTGTAATGTGTAGGATTGTCTCTTCTGTTTGGCTGGTCTCTGTAAAATTTGAGGTTGTCCCTCTTGTTTGGGTGGTCTTTCTAATTTAGGTAACTCGGTTGGTAGGAATACTTTGAAGGTAATCTTTCAAAGCCACTGTACCCTGAGAACAAATGCGCTCCTTTGGCCACTTCTCCCTCAAGGGGAGAAACCCAAGAGTTTACTGTCCCGCATCCAGAACTCTGTGGCTGAGCATGAGTATGTGCCCTGTGAACCGCAAGCCTGCCACCCTGTGCTTCCTGGGATAGGCTCTGATATCACAACCATGCTTTACTGAATAGAAGGATATGCAAAATAGATAGATGCTTCTTAATTCAAATTTGTACTAAACCCCAAGGTCTTCATCATTAACATTATAGACATAATATACTCATTAAAATACACACAAATAATATAAATTGTGAACACTTATATTACTGTACATCTAATAACTATTTGCAAATACTGGACAAAGTAAAAACAGAACTGCTGGTCACAGATAGTGATAGCAAGAAGCCCTCTTGTCAAGGAGGAAACAGTTAAAATGGCAGATAGGATTAGGCGACACTGAGTGCTACAGCAAGGAACTGCGTAAGGCAGGTTAAAGGTACAGCTTCCTCTAAATTCCTGGATCATGATCGTATACGCCCACCTAGTGGCGGTTTTTAGAAACGACGCTGACCTTGAAGACAGCTGTAAATACGGCAATTTTCATTTCAATGACTGCCTAAATGTGCCAAAACACCGTACTTCACTTTCTGCACAATAATTTGAGGGAGCCTCTAATAATAATAATAATAATAATGGTTATTATTATCGTTGTTGTTGTTATTATTATTATTATTATTGTTATTGTTGTTTTGTTGTTGTAGGGGCGGCACGGTGGCGCAGTGGTTATCACTCTTGCCTCACACTTATGGGCTTCGAGTCCTTGTGTGTGGACTTTGCACGTTCTCCCCACGTCGTCGTCGTTATTATTATACGTTAACTGGTTTACTGTTTATCACTAAATTTGTATTTATTTCGGTGCTTTTTTACAGTCGTTTGTGCCAAGGCCGTAACTTTGGGCATGGACCACAGGAACATGGGGATCGAAACCAAACCTTTAGTTTGTGCTGCTGCGCAGGTTTGTATGAGGACTGTGATATTGCTAACAACTGTGTTAACGATTCACGTTGCTCTTGCGGTACTGTGCAATCTGTGATACCAAAATTTACAAAAAAGCTGAATAAAGTCTCATCACACAGTTGTATGCAATTCTGCCACAGAAGACTTAATCCTCTTGTGCAGTGCTTGAGTGGGGACAAACACGTGCCGGTACTCCCCTTATTATGTACAGGCAGATTGTGAGAGGTCCCGGTACACAAGAACCGTTCCCGGTAATCTTAAAAGCGGTGTCGATACTACGTATCGCTGAGCACCGGCCCACTTCAAGCTCTGCCCCAGCGGTAAAACTGTGTACGCTGGCTTTCATAAGTCTTTCATATAGTCACTTCCTAGATCACTTGGAATATACGGAGTCCCTGTTGTTAGAGCAGTTGGTATTATCCGTTTCACTGGCTCTGTCGCCCTCCGCTGGTGTATCCGGGAATTTTTAACCAAACGACTTGTGACAAAGGTATTTGTTAAATTATGGTAGAATGATTTTCCAGTGAAAACTACCTGACAGGTATTCAGTCAGTATTTTTATCATCATTCCTTAAAACAGAAATGTGGAATGTAAATAATTGTATCCATCCATCTACCCATCAATTTTCTGCCACTCAGCCACGTCAGGTTTGCAGGGGCAGCAGTCTGAGCTGGAATCCCCAGATCCTCCCTCCTCCCAACCATCTCCTTCAGGAGAATACCAAGGTGTTCCCAGGTCAGCTAAGAGATGCAACTTGTCCAGCATGCACCTCCAGAGGGTGGTGTCCAAGAGCTATCCTAGTTAGATGCCCAAACCACCTCAGCTGACTCCTTTTGATGTGGATGAGTAGTGGCTCTACTTTAGACTCCTCCCTAATGTCCAAGCTCCTCACCCTATCTCTAAGGCTGAGCCCAGACACCCTGTGAAGGAAGCTAATTTCTGTTGCTTATGTCCACGATCTCATTATTTCGGTCACTACCCAAAGCTCACGACCATAGGTGAAGGCAGGCCTGGCACCAATGGGGGGGGGGCATCCACTCAGTTGGCCTGGCTTTCCCCCCTGGTGAAGATGAAGGCCTAATTATATTATTTTTGCATAATTAATTTTCATTTTAAAGTACTAATACATAAATTAGCCCAGCATAATTTGTTAATACCAAAGTCACGTTCCAGCCTACATTTTCAAATTTTCAAAAATCTACTTGATTGGTTGTCTTGGTGAGTGTAGGCTAACTAACGTAGCGTAAGCTTGTTTGGTTGCATTGTGTGTGGTGGACTTCAAATTGGTGAATTTCCTATCATGTGATGGTGTGTGGAAGGTACATGTTTCTTGGGGTTTGTTGACCTGTTAGTGTATGTGTGATGTAATGATGCACCTGTTAGACAATCATAACAAGTGTGCAGCACGCGTAATATGTTTGGGTTAAGTTAACACTCCCTCTCTGCATTCCAATTGCCCCCCCATTCATTTTCCACTGGCACCGGCTCTGGGTAAGGGTAGGAACTTAGATCAACTAGTAAATCAAGAACTTCACCTTTCGGCTTGGATCTCCCTTCACCACAATAGAATGGTACAATGTCCACATGACTGTTGATGCTGCACTGACCCTCTTGTCAATCTCCCGCTCCATTATTTCCCCACTTGTGAACAAGACCCTGAGATACCCTGCTTGAGGCAATAACTCATCCTCAACCTGGAGGGGGCAATCCTCCCTTTTCAGGTTGAGAACCATGGCTTCTAACCTGGAGGTGCTAATCCACATCCTGGTCACTTCACACTCAGCTGCACACTGCCCAAGTGGACACTGGAAGTCACAGTTCAATGAAGCCCACAAGACCACATTATCTGCAAAAAGCTAAGATGCAATCCTGAGGTCACAGAACTGGACACTCTCCAACCCTTGGCTATGCTTGGCTATAAATCCAATCCATAAAAATTATGAACAGAATCAGTGACAGTCCAACATGTACTGGGAACAGACTTACTGCTGGCAATACAAACAAACTCCTGCTCTGGATATACAGAGACCCAATTCAAGGACCCTGCCCCCCATATTCCCGAAGCACCCCCCACAGGACCACCCAAGGGACATGGTTATATGCCTTTTCCATGTCCACCAACACACGTAGACTGGTTGGACAAACTCACATGAACCCTCCAGTATCCATGTAAAGGTAAAGAGCTGGACCAGTGCTCCACAACTAGGATGGAATCCGCATTGCTCCTCCTGGATCTGAGGTTCAACCAACGGCCTGACCCTCCTCTTCAGCACCCTGGCATAGACTTTTATTGGAAGGCTGCCGAGTGTGATCCCCTTGAAGCTGGAACATACCCTCTAGTCCCCTTTCTTAAATATTGGCACTACTACCCTAGTCTGCCAATCCAGAGGCACTGTCTCTGACCTCCATGAAATGTTAAAGAGGCATGTCAGTCAAGACAGCTTAATAACATTCAGAGCCTTCAAGAAGTCAGGGCGAATCTTATCCACTTCTAGAGCCTTTCCAATGAAGAGTTTCTTAGCTACCTCAGCCTCAGTGATGGGTAAGTCCTCCTCCAAGTCCTATGACTCTTCTTCTGTCAAGGAAGACGTGTCAGTGTGATTCTCCTTCCATCCCCTGGCTATATCCCCAGTGAGGTCAAAAGCACTCCCTCCCTGCTGTACACAGCATGGGCAAAGCCCTGTTTCCCCCTCCTGAGTCACTTGACAGTTTGCCAGAATCTCTTCGTGGCCAACTAGAAATCATTTTCCATGGCCTCACCGAACTTATCCTACACCAGAATTTTCGTATTCCACAACTGCCAAAGCCGCACTCAACTTGGAGTACTGGCACCTGTCAGCTGCCTCCCACAAGCTAACCAAGTTCAGAAGGCCTCTTCTTCTTTGAGTTCAGGGTGGTCAGGAGACACTAACAACCTTACGACCTCAAGTCTGCACAGGCATTTCAGCAATGGAGGCAAGGAACATGCCCACGTGAGACACGGAACATGCTCATCGTTACCCACAAGAGTTTTGAAGCCCCCCAGTAGAACAATAGAGGCCCCAGATGGGGCACCTTCCAGCACTCCACCCAAGGTCACCAAGAATGCAGGATAACCTGAAATTATGTTTGTTGCATAGGCACAGACAACAGTCAGAGCTCATCTCCCAACTTGAAGTCGAAGAGAAGTGACCAAGTGATCAGAAGTTCCAGAGCTTGTGCTATGCATTGAGGTGAGCATGACTCTATCTAGATAGTATCTCTGTCCTTCCCACGCTAGCTCAAGCCCCTTTCCATGTCACTAAAGCTAGTTTTGGTAGCCAATAATTGGGCCGCCAAGGCCCCTGTCTGCAACTGCTGCCCGATCCATAATGCACTGGATCCCCACACTTCCCCCCCTTGTAGGTAGAAGGGGGGGGGGGGAAGGAGGGCGGACCCATGTAACTCTTTTGGGACCCCATTGGTAGCGACCCCACCCCCATGCGATCGCAGATGAGCTCCCCCCCAGGCCTGGCTGCAGGTCAGGGCCCAGTTTTCCTACTCCAGATGAGTTGAAGATGTTGTTTCTCATGAGGGTTGTTTAAATTACTCTTAGAGTCTTAGTTAGTCTTGGAAATCCCTACCAGGGACAGTTGTCCCCAACAACATACAATATATGGACAAAAGTATTGGGACACCTGGCCATTACACCTACAGGAACTGTTATGACATCCCATTCTAAATTTATCTATCAGACTGCCAGACAGAGATGCATGATTTGTCACTCCACAGTGCTTAACACCACATCATGGCTAGGCATTGCGTTTGGTGATGTGAGGCTTGCATGCAGTTGCTTGGCCATGGAAGCCCATTCCATAAAGCTACCGGCACACAGTTTTTGTGCTGGGGTTAATGCAAGAGGAAGTTTGGAATTCTGCAGTTATTGAGCTAACAAAGCATTGGTGACTTTTATGCACTATGCGCCTCAGCACTTGGCGACCTGTTACTTTACATGATCTGTCTCTTCGTGGATGAATTTTTGTTGTTCTTATACACTTCCACTTTGCAATAATACCATTTACAGTCAACTGTAGAATATTCTTTCACAAACGTTTGTAAACCTGACTGCATGGCTAGGTGCTCTATCTTATACACCTTTGACAATGGGTCTGAATGAAACACCTGAAATCAGTGATTAACAGGTGTGTCCCAATACTTTTGTCCACATAGTGTAGCTCCTAGGATCACTGAGGCACACAAACCTACAGTAAGGTGATTCATGGAAGGGAAATAATAATTGTACCTAAACCAAATTTACGTTGTTATGATATCAAATAAATGAACATGTTCATTTTGATTAAACCTCTATAACTACTATATAGCTATTTTCTATCAGAGCCCTCACACACAAGGACATGCTTTAATGGTGCTGTATGGCTCAGTGATTTAGGATGCTGTGCTTGTGATCAGGAGGTTGCTGGTTCAACTCCTGTGTTTGGCTGACTAATTACACCATTGGACTCCATTGCTCCAGGGACTGGCTAATTATGGTTTCTCAATTGCAGGTAACTAATCCATCTAGATCATGTCTATGGACTATGTGAGATAATAAGATGAAAGAAAGATATTCAACCAACTCTATACCTGCAGAAGTGCAGGATGGAAGCCATCACCCTGCAGCTGTGAGATTATTAAGTCACTGTAGTATCTATTGTCTCTATATTCACTGTATGCATCCTGATTCATTTATTACTGCCATTCTGACACAAATTACACAGACTTTTCTTCTCCAGTTAAACTTGACCACAAAGTGTGGCCCCAGTCTATTATTCCGTCAATTTCCTGTTAGAAAATAGAAAGACAAGACTCTATTGCTCAGTTGAGCCATAAAAGAAAAGAATGTGGCCACATTGTCTCAAAGGGCCGTTTGACACACTGACTGGGCTTCTCAGTGCCCGGCCGGCACTGCCATCTTGATTCCAGAAAGCAGGCCTTGCTGGGAAAAATTGTCACGGGAATAAGTTATAGCCACTGTAACCACTGTAACGTCCACACTTGTCTTGTCGCTGAATCGGGGTCCTCCCAGCCTGGGAGCCTCGTCATTTAGAAATAAATCTAGAACACTTAAGGTCCAAGATAAATAAATGCAGCAGCTGAGGACATGGGGTGCAGTCTGAGGTGGGGTTTGAGGACACAGGGTAGGGTCTAAGAACATGGGGCAGAGTCTGAGGATGCGGAGTGGGGTTTGAAGACAAGGGGGCCAGGGACGTGGGGTAGACTTTGAGGAGGTGGGGTGAGGTCTGAGGATGTGGCGTAGGGTATAGCCATGTAGGGTGGGGTCTGAGGATGGGAGGCGAAGCGTGAAGATGCAGGGTGGGGTCAGAGCACGTGGGGCCAGCTGAGGATATTGGTGTCTATGGCCTAGGCTGAAATCACACCCCAGTCCTTCTTGTAACAAGTTGTGGGGTATCTCCCTGTTTTATAACCACCAGCCATGGTTTTACCTTTAAGAAAAAGGCAGGAAATCCTGTCATTCTCGCATGTTCACATTTTATGTCCCCTTTGACTTGAGCAGTCATTTTAGTCCAATGAACACAATACATAATAATACAAACACAAATACTGTATAATCTGGTGAAATGCACTAAACTTTTGTGCAGGTAATCTAAGCCCACTCACTTCAGTTTTATGAAAATTTAGTTACAGGTTTAAAAGTTTTAGCTGAGCTAGGTCTATTGTGTGCCCCCCCCCCCCCACCTGGTGCCCCCCATCTTCACTGAGATGTAAGTATCATGTGACAGAGGCTCTTTGAATGCTGATTGTTACCTGATTGCCTGCTGGAAGTTAGCCTAAAATGTGCAATGCACATTTATGACTTGTGACCAGGGATGCAACTTGGAATCTCAGGTCCCTGGGGGCAAATCTATGACCCTCCATGATAAATCCTCCAAGTCTCAGTGTGTTGTGTAATAAAATAGGAGTCAAACCCAGGGCTGGGTGTGGTGTTTGGTACTCGACGTGATTAATCAGGTAGATAAATCTAACGTCACCATCTACACGGTAAAAGCAGAGCCAAGTTTTATCATTAATATTTATTGGTTATAAATATATTTGATAACTCAGGCCAACATTTGATATGAATCAAGATGTTGGCTATTCATTTCAGACTGGTTACATCAGAGCACGTTTGACTAACATTTTTATGAGCAGGATATTTGGGTATCTATCTAATGCCTTTAGAAAAATAATCAGAAAATATGGTATGTTTAGGTTTTTTCAGAGAAAACTTATTTTTGTCTCTCTTAGTAATATTTTGTCAGGAGATATTTAACCCATGGTCAGCTGACAATGCAGGATTGCATTGAGTCTGGGGCGAGAGAGAGGACATTTTTGGACTGGAAATTTGGGGACAGGCTTGAAGTGGACTTGTGGCTCATTGGGAAAAACAGCGGGAGGGGAACCGTGCGGAACTAAACACCCCTTTGTGCGAGAGGCCGGGCCGAGGGAATCTCCGGAAGAAGTTACAAAGGCAGCTTGTGTTCGGCTTCACGGGCCCGTGCCAGAGCCCGGCACTGGATGCAGACTGAGAGCACTGGCAACCCCTGGGACAGCCTTTTCAGACAAGGCAGAGTCTCTGCACAAAACCAAACCAATAAACACTTCCTCAATGTTAAAAACATGCCCCAGAAAAAGGAGAGTGAGTGGGGCAGTGACAAAGGGTGGATTGTGCGTGGAGTATCAGGTCAGACGCAGTTGTTTGGCTGTGAATAAGGAGTGGGGAAGGGATTTTTTAAACAATATGTCCTAAAATACATACATCAGCAAAAACATATTCATCCTGCATGGTAGGTCACATGACTTACCTTTCATCAGGTGCTCGCTAGGCCACAAGAGACTGAAGCTAACCACATCAGTCATTCACATGATCCTGACTCAGAAGCTCACTGACAAAAACAGAGAAAACCAAATAAATCTAGCAAACACAGCACCTTCCTTTAGTTGACTGCCTTTCCAAGCTAACCTCAAAGAAGTTGCTTTTTTCATCCTTATTATGTAGCTTTAGTCTGACTTCTTATAACATACCTTTTTGATTTTATTTAAGAAACATATCAAGGAAAAGCACAGGGAACCTGGCCGATTACAACAGCAATTGTTTTATTGGGTTCTTGCTAAAAAAATCACTTGTGTTTGGTCAACTGGCAGCAAAGTGTTTCCCTAGTAGGTCTGTGTGTGAGCCTTTCAGCATACCCAAACACACCAGTGACACAAGCCTGGCCAGCCACTGCACTCTGTATGCAGAAAAGTCTGCGTACTTAAGATTGAGTCTGAAGTGCTTTCTGCCTTAGTGAGAGCACAGCAATAATAAAACTAACAGTAAGAAAAACAGCACATGACAGTAATAGTCATTTTTTAATAACCAAGAGCATTATCCTGATAATAAGGACATAAGATGGTCTACAAACCACAGGACGACATTCAAACCTTCTGGCAAGTTCAAATCTTTAATAACAGAATGCTGGCAGAATTGGAGCAATTTAAACCATTATTCCAAATCGTATAATTTCAAGGGTTATTCGGATGATGTAAAAAGGCGCCGGAGAACTCAACAATTTTTCAGTCAATAGGCTGTACGACTTTCCAAGAGCATGAATGATAGGCAATAGAGGAAGGACATCCATTCAAATCGTAATCTGTCAGTGCTGGATTGTACAATAATCTTCTTTCGTAATTTTGCCCAAATGATTTGGGTATATTGTTTTAATAGCATCCATGTCTCCAGATGTTTGGTCCATATACATCTGTTTTTCTTAAGCAGAGGAATAATAAACCGAAACATATTTTGTGAAGTCTGGTTTTACTGGAGGCTGTGTGTTTCCAAGCAGCATGTCGTTTGTACATTCTAGGCTACAGCTTTGACAAAAACACTAAGAGATGCCCCACAAATTGTAATATGGATTACAAGAAGATGATTCTCTCTTTGAACTCTTCTGCACCCAAAGCCCCAGGGAAAGACATTAATTATGGCATTTGCTTTTCCTGGAATCAGTTTTTCTCACATCCAAGTGGCACCTTTTTGTTCTGCTAGTTATTGCCCTTATAGGGAGATACTGAGTTCAGCTTTTAGTGTTTTCTTTTATTACAGTTAAACATTTATTTTCATGAGAATCTCCCCACTGGATCTGCTGACCAGCATCAACCATCAACCATCAAACTTTCACGGCAAATATATTTTTCCACAAGTTTAAAGGCCGTCACAGTAGGCTGAGCGTATTTTATGTTTTTGGTAAATAAAATATTGGATGTAAAATGAACATTTGGAACCTCATCTTCTGTAAAACCAACTGGAACTCAACATAAACACAATGTAACATCGATCCAGGCATTCATTTTTCTGTACATCCCAAAAACAACATACGTGCCTGAGAAAGATAGTTTCCCTGACTTGTGCTGATAAAAGTGGTGACACCCTTCCTCCAGTCTCAGTAGTACAAAATACATAATAGGATTTAATGTGGGGAGTAAGTTTCCACCATTCCTAACTGCTGCTCTGAACATTCAAGGTGTGATTGGCTCATGGTTATAGCCCCACGCACAACATGGGGTAGCCTGGTACCAGCTGGCATTTGCTGTGCAAGCAGCCCATAGCCCCTCAGCAGAGTTAATGAAGTGTTTATGCACCATACCAAGCTTTTCTCAGATATCTGAGCACCAGTATCAAGCTAAATGTAGCAAGACAGATGGCTGTAGGATCTTTGGAAAAGTCATTTGTTTGAGTGTATGTTGATGTTTGGTATAATCAAACCACCAGTAAAGAGAGCAGAGGGGATGAATCTCTAAGTAGGCACCTTCAATCTTTAAGAGGATGGAACTTTGATCCACAATGATAATCATTCCCTCATGAAAATGCAGTTAAATTCAAGTCTGGAATAGCTAATATTCGAATAACTGGCAAATAGCAGTCAGTTTTCATTTTGCATGGTTGAACTCTGAGAAAACAAAACCACAAGTCTTAATGCCGGTGATAAGAATGGTGACCTGTCTTTCCTCAAAACCAAGGGGCCTGTGTAACCTGTAAGATGAAACTGCCGTGCAACAAGGAGGGGTTAAACCTTCTGCCAGTCCTACAAAGAGATTTCACCACTTGACGTCTGAGCTGCATTCCTACATTCATTTACCTGGTACTTTGCCCAGCCAACAGCCAGGATTGCATTTGTATCTTCTAGATTGACGGATAACCCTGAACCCTTGACATGCCTTTCCAAGATTTTATTTCCAGTGCCAAATGAACATGTTAATGTGATTAAGTTATTATTTATGTCTGACAGATTTTACAACCGCGACCCTGTAAGTAACTTAAAATGGCAACCTGAAATAAATGAAAGAAAATGTTAGACCATATATTTGTTCCAGACTTATTTTATTTACATGGATCTACATGTAAGAGTTCTCATGTGCATTCCTTTATATGTTCCTCTAAAGGCCCCTCTGTGAGATCCTCCTTTGATCCCTCTGTGTCAAGTTCTCTGTGCTGCTCTGTGTGATGTTCAATAGGTTGCTCTATATGTTCCTCCAATAAATCCTCAATTCTCTTTGTTCTTCTGTGTGTTTCCTCAGAGGTCACTATATCTATATGCCCATTAGTTCCACAATGTGCTTCTCCATGTGTTCCTCTGCACGTTCCTCCCTATCTTTCCATGGGCATATAAGGAATGTCTCATAGAGTGGATCAGCATGGATAAATGATGTTCCTCTAGATGCACAAGGAATAACCAGATACCTGCATGCAACATCCTGATGTTGGTGTGTGGATTCCTCACAGGAACAAAACCCAGTCTTCTGTAAAGTCTACATCCCAATGGCCATTGCGCTTTGTCAAACATTCGGGACCTCAGGCACCCAGTTCCTATTCAGAATGCATTGTGGAGTATATTTCCTTCCTAGTAATCAGCCAGCTGGACAAGCCACACTTGCACTGTCCATGCTGTCAGGTTGTCCTGTGTCACCCCATGCCCTGTAGAGCTAGGGAGGGCAGTGGGTTTACGACTGATCACTCCCTCCACCCAAGAATGATTACGGACCTGCTGGATTTGGGGAGTGAGAGAAGTGGGACAGTGGTGAACACACCACCATGTACTTAAGTACAACCAACAATGTCGTACTAAATGAGATGCTTTTAAGCGTTTACATTATGAACAAGAAAAATGGTGAAATTACATTAAATACTGTAAGTGCCTTGCTAAGTAAGGTGCCCGGGTATTAGTTTTCTAATCCTGGCTTTTAGGTAATTTATCCATCTTGCTTTTCATTCCAGTTGCTTTGATCTAAATGCTACCTTTGTTTTTTAGTAATTCAGATACTGAACGTTCTAGGACAAGCGCCACTGTTATAATCCACTCACGATATCCCAACAGTGTCGTGCACCAGGTCCCAACCTGATCTGAGGCACTTTGCTGGGGAGACATACCAACTATAAGGAAAATCACAAAATATCCTGGGGAAACTCACCAAGAAGAACATCAGTGAGCCAAAGGGAGGCAGAGCGGTCCATGAAGCTTGAGAAGAGAGCCCCCCTACTCCCATTCCACCTTTTTCCACCACTGCCCTCCTGCCTGGGGCCCTGTGTGGATGTGGCAGGCCCCGACGCCCACTTCTTGGTTTGGCTCCCGTACGAGTCCATACCATTACATTGCAGCAGCCTCCTTCCAGCTGAAAGGATTCCCACGCAAACAGTGCAATGCCTGGTGGGTTTTCTTATTTAGCTTTTGGTCAAGACTACTTAATAATATTTAAAAAGACAGCGAGATGTATCTGTTGATACTTGCCAAATAAAAAAAGGCCCGATTGACCTTTTTTTTCTTCCCAGGATTCACAAGGATGAAAATGAGAAGAAGAAGACTCCGCTGCCTGAAGTTCTGACCCGTTGGCTCTTCGGCATACAGTGATGGCGGCTTTGATAGCCGCAGTCCGGCACAGAAGAGTTTGGTCATGTGAGGACTCCCTGGAGTGTGAGGTTAGGCCAGCTGAATCTGGCAGCTCATCTTCTGCTGAGGGTGACCTGAGGCCAAAAACTCTCCATGAGCTTTCTACTGGAAGCAAAATTGCCTTGAGGCTTAGACTCTGTCTTTTCTGCACCCACCAAAAAACCCCCATCGCTTACCACGGCCTTTATCAAGCTGGTCATAAGGTCATAAGGTCATAAGCTGTGGGTGGGTTTTGCCACCTAAGCAACTTGACTTGGTCTTGAAATTCAAAGCCTGAGCAAAATTTGCATTAATAAAACCCAAAAGATTGGCGATTTTTGTTTTTGTCTCTACGCACAGGGCAGGTGTACACCATTGAAAGTGATGTCTATCATAATATAAATTATTTTTGTTTATTCATCTATTATTATTATTCTTGTTGATGTTGTAGCTGTTCTGTCCTTCCTTGTGACATTATGCCAGTCTGCAAGACTGGACTGGCCAGCTGTTGTGATTGTCCAACAGGATCGCTCCTTGTCTAAACTCTTACTGGACAATCATGAATTCTATCTTAAGTTAAGATAACTGTTTGTGGAACACCCACCCAGCTCCAAAATTTAATCCCAGGCCAGCCCTGCCAGTCTGTGAGTGCCCTAAGTGGGAAATTGAAACATTCACATTATAAACCCCATTGAAATTTCTGCATGTTCCTGCAATCCGTAAAGGATCCTGCGTGTCTGTGTCAATGACAACGGCAGGTTTGCGGTCAGATACTCTCCGCCCCCTCGCTCTAAGCAACAGCCTTCATTACAAAAAAAAACGTCTTTGAACGTTTTAATTAAACCAAACAGGACAACTCTCATCCAGTTCCCCTGTGGCTCACATTTTAAGACAAACAAGCTGTTATTCGCAAAGCACATCTTTTCAACAAAAGCATTAAATATGGTCTTCTTTTATTCCAACCCCTGTGGAATTGATGTAAAATTTTATTACTTCAAAAAACCCATTGATGTTAATTTTTTGATGTGCGCACTTTTGAAGTTTGGTCTGTAAAGCTGAATGTGTTTCAACAAAGTTTTTTTGTGACCATGTCTGCCTTTTGTCCGCAAATAACAATAGCCAGTGTCTACGGGCTGGTACTGTTCGTCTCTGCGACTTTTGTTGCAACTACTGAAACTGTTGGCCTCTTTTTTTTTCTTTTCTTTTTTTTAAAATATGTTAACAGCATATGCTAACATAAAACTTGAGAAATGAGCCACATTGGCTAAAAATGTAACATGTTGCAATATATGTCCCAACCATAAAAATTTACATTTCATAAATTATTTAGCACTGAGTTATAAATCACCGAACCGTAGAAGATCTTAAGTGTAAATTCGTGTCCATATTTCATTGATATACACATATTATTCCTTGAAAGGCGTTAAAAGTGGAGAGCTAAAATTCGTAAGCTGTACAGAACATGCAGCTCACTTTGCACTCTGTAAATACCTCACAGCGTACACATGAGACATAGGATAACTGTCTGGTCAGTACGGCTGAAGAGAGATCTGCTTTAAAGCTGTCAAAAGAAAACGATTATGTTGTAGGCCTATTCAAAACATCAGGGCTATTTTTAAATTGGCCTATAGTAAATGATTGCATAGAATAACGGCCACGCTGCTTAAACTTGGTTTCTGGACATGAAAAATCCCGTTTGCAAAAAATCACATGCATCTTTATACTAGTCTGTTACTATAAAATGTATGTAATTAATATATAATTATTTAAGGAAGTCTTTAATTGATTACATCTAATAACAAAAACTAAATTTTTAGGCAGGGGTTATTTCTTTCTTTGTTTTATAGAGCTTACTGTCCTCAATGAGGAGCATCAATTGCAGCACAGAGCGGTAATAATGCCGCCATGCCGAAGCACGCCACACGGGGGAGACCGGTGTTATTCTCCGTCCACCTCTTAACATCAAAGCAGGTCCCTTTAAATTCTTCTTTATCATTAAACTCCGGTCGTCTCGTTGCAGTTGCTCTTCGTGTTCAGTCAAGCTTGCTCGCCGAAGGGGGAAAAAAGTAAATACATTAAAGCGAAAACGAATGTGTGAATTATGTTGAAATAATTTTATCGATTGAAATGACATGCATGTCTGAACAATGATTGTTTAGACGTATAATCTTTGCCATGTATTTAAATTGTTTCTTTTAATAAAGAAAATAGTACAATTGACTAATTTTTATGTGCACTTCTTGATCGGCTATTACTGTAAAATACATTTAACACAATCGGCTCTTAGATAAAACATTTTCCTAGGCCGGGAAACAAATAAGTAGGCCTAATAATCAAAAGCATTTTATATATTTTTTTGACTTAGATTAGGCTTATAGGCAATAAAGATAAAAGATCATACGAATGACATTGAAAGTAATAAGGTTATTTCACTGTTGTTAGACGCAAGCACGGCTCATGTAGCTATCTAACTCTGGGGCCCATCCCCGCTTCTGAATATCCACAATGATTCAAAACAGGAGGCGTGGAAAAGGGGTCCTTTTTGCTACCTGGATTAAAATACCTGCAGCTACATGAAAAGAATCTAAGATGTCGTCAAATGAGAGGGACTACAGCACATATGTCAGGGACAACAGGCGACGCATCCTCCATGGCAGCGGAGAAGTTCTGCGTTTTATCTGGAGGGACATGAGAAGCAAAACGCGTCGGTTAGCTGCATTTTAAGGAAAAGGGGCTATTAAGAGAAATTCCTTGATTTACTCCCGTGCTTTAAGCTCTTCGGCTGGACGCACCTGAACATGGATTGGAAAGGAGCACAGATTCCACGCAATCGGGATTTTGGTACCAGAATCGCTTCTGCAGACTTCCTGATATGAGCAGAGACATGAGCACGTTTGCTCAGTGAATGGCTGGTCATCGGGGCTGTTAAGATCATGAACAGATCCCTTCGGCAGTGCATTCTCTACGTGCTCCTGTGTTTCGCTATCATCTACTTGAGGCTCGGGTGAGTGTTGGGTGATCCCGGTACAGGAACTGGATCAGAACCACAAACAAATAATAATTAGATAGATAGATAGATAGATGAAAGGAGAAAATGAAAGGGAATGGAAAATGTAACCACGTTTTGTTTACGTAGCTTAAAATTTAAGGTAACTTTTGTTTTAATAAAGATGGTCTGATTACAGGTAAAGGTATATAACCTTTTGGGACACTGACATTAGTGCATGCTATAAAAAACTTATACACTTTGTGTTTATATAAATGATACTGATGAGTTCAACACACAATCGCGTGTAAAGTACGTGTTAATAGAAATATTTGCGTTGAGACTGTCGGCCAAAAGTAGTTTTCGTAAAAAACTTTCACCACTTTAAAAACTTTAATTTTTTCCAAGTACTGCTTTCTTCTCTGCTTCCAGGCTGCATTACTGAGCCTGCAGTTTTCGCCTGGCACAGGATTACCCCCGTATATCCTCATTAACAGTGACAGGGCGAGCGGTATTTCCACATTCCTCAGCTAGAGACCCTACCTGTTTTACAGTGCTTCCATTTCATTTTTGAATGACTAGTAATGTAGCTGGCTATGTGGATAATAATAATAATAATAATAATAATAATAGATTGCTAGAAAATCGCCTAACGATAATAATGTAAACCACAAAACCACGTGTCTTATTTTAGATTAACCCGAATCTTTTTGAATGCGTTATCTTTATATTCAGTTCAATCTTTAGGTGTATATAAAATTAACTGTCGGAATGCGACTGGAAGCGCCTGTGTGCAGTTACTGAGCGGATATTAGATGAAATGTGTTGCGAAACTCTTCACTTAAGTTCACACTTACTGAATAGTGAATATATAGCATTTCATACTAGAATAAAACACGCCATGTTACTTATAAAATTAGTAGGCCTAACTAAGAGGAACCATTTACTTATACAATATGGACATGTGGATAATGATAAATTAAAATGCTTCTGTATATTTTCTCAGGTTGACTTTACGATGTTTCAGCGTTTATCACGTGTTTCGCAATATCACAAGTTATTTCGCATATTATTGCGCACTGGTATATCAGCGCTAAGCAAAATGCGTTGTAACATTGAATTGTATAGATGTGCTGTATACCATCAAACTACGAACTACAAATTCAAAGAAGCAACTTAATTGTCCGGCTATTATTATGTTTCGCAGAATGACAGAAAAATATCCAACAATGACCATCATTTCTAAATAGTATGGTCCATTTCCAGTACCACACCTTGCAGTAACCAAGAAAAGACCGGCGGAGGCGGGCGGGGTTGGGTTTAAATCTACACATTTTCATGTGACGTCCTTCTGTTCCGAGCTCACGGCTGGATTTTCGTCCACCTCATAATAGTTAAGCCGGTAGTGATTAGCCTATTGATTGATCATTCGGATCGCATCTAGAGACTCAATGCCCTGTGGATTTATCAGAGTGATCCCGGTGCGCTCGTTTCGGGAAAAAAGATGTCCTG
The DNA here is from genome assembly GCA_011763525.2 of Mormyrus iriodes. NCBI lineage: Eukaryota > Metazoa > Chordata > Actinopteri > Osteoglossiformes > Mormyridae > Mormyrus > Mormyrus iriodes. Next base: position 30,251,819 of record JAAGVU020000061.1, on the reverse strand, counting down.
TTGATGCAAGGACTGTTTGTCATGTCTGTCATTCTCTTTATTATCGCCTGAAAACTACCGCAGATGAATTTCAGTAACGACGACGTGAGGCTTTCGCCATCGGAACCGGATAGCAGAATCGATGAAGAGTGTCATAGCTTAAAACAGTCAGTTTTAAACACCTAAGGAAAGAAAAGGATCGTGAATTGTACCACGTTTTTATGTGTTGCCAGAGTTGTTTTGGTTGCGCTAGGATCACACAGTTGTGGAACGCCTATATGGAGCAGAGTAACAAGTGCATATTTTAACAAAGTCAACAGCACGGAGCCTTAACGTGTAAGTGAGCTGGCGTAAAGTTAACACTGCTCAGCATGTAAAGCCGCCGCGCCGCTTCCTCCTCTGTTTGTTTACTTGCCAGTTGCGTCACATGAATGAAAAGTTGTTGTTTCGATGAACAGACGAGTGTTGCCCCATTGTCCCCGCCGTGTTATAGAAGTGGGCGGATAGCTGTATCTCTCTGCCCAATGGTAGCCACGTCTCCTATAAGAGGAGAGCAACGCTCTACCATCCAAAAAATCCCTTAAACCATCATCATTTCGGCTCATGAACCACACTCTGCAACAGCCTCCCGCCGAGAGATGACAGACTCAATCTCCGCGCCCGCAGCACACTCATGCCCGTGGGAGCTCGGAGCTGCATAGTACCGGCGAGCCGACCAGACACCACAGGCGCGTCTGACTGAAGCGGGAAGTCAGCAAAATAAGGATTTTACTTAGAAAAATCGTAGTGAGAAGCTGGCCGCTTGTTCAATGCCATCATGATCGTCTTTTCGTCACGCAGTGTACTGCTGTCAGTGTACTATCCGCAGATCTTCCTCATTCTTACCAGTGGAAGTTACCTGTAAGTTGACTCGAAGAATTTCAGTTCTTTTTCCTAATTTTATATCGGTTTTCACGCAGTTAATAACTGATGCGACTGGTTTTGTGTAAAATATCGCTTTTCCTGTACCAAATATATGAAGTGTGCGTTCTGTTACAAAACATAGCTCTAGGGGGATTGGTGAATGTAATTATTTTATAAATGCCTCATAAAACAGACCTTTTGCACATTACGTTAAAAAATCATTTCGATATATATTTTGAAGACCAAATGATTTAATAAATTAAATATCAAAATAATAATTTATATGAACTTTTATCTGTATGTATTTTGTGATTAATGAGTTAAGAATATGTATATAGCATATAGAGACATATATAAAGATAAAAAATAAAGCACACTGGCCGATGTAGCTGAACAAATATGTTTTACTACAGTGTCTGGGTTCCAGAATTTTGGTTGAATTTGTTCTTCCGAGCGCACTTTTTATTTGCAACGAATATATATACAGTTTCATGTTTTGGTTTTTAAAAGGTGACCATTATTTTCTATTAGTGTTACTATGTGGCAATAAATTACTATGACAGTAATATACTACCATTACTGCTTTTGGCCAATGTCGAAATTAATTGGGAAATGCAATATCGCAAAACAAGCATTTTTTTCTTCTGGTTGTGAAATTGTTTAAAGATTCTGTTTAACAAATCAGTTTGAAATGTACTAAGTAGCTTTTCTGACTGTTTTGGCAGTTTTGTATAACTCTAAAGTAGCAGTTGTAAAAGGTTGAAGCTTGGCTAGAAAATAACGGCCACTCAGGGCACACCACATAAAAAATAGTGTATTTGTAATAGTCACGGACGCTGCGGTTTGCTTCAGTCAAAGTTACCTGTCACAACTTGTGAATTGAGATTACGCTTTATGCATTACATCACCATCTACTTACACGCCGCTCTTGGAGGATATAATTTAAAGCCGCGTCTGGAAAAGCGGTCATAAAACATCGGTCACTGACCTGTATCTGTATCTGATTGACACAACTCGTCACTATTAAGTCGTTATGATTGAACTAAAAGATCCCGGCCATGTCGCTACAGCTAGTTTTATTTTCGCCTTTTAAAATAATTACTGAACCGCTCATTTTATCTTTATGCTCAGACCCCAGACTTGATACTAAAATAGATGCGGCTTATGGTCACAGTTAAAAAGTGGGCACGACTATGTTTAGCTTTGGTTTGTGCATTAGAAACTACATACCATTGTTTGTTTTTATAATTCAAACCTGCTTTATTCGGCTTACAGCAAATTTGATACATTTTAGGGAAGGGGTAGTTTCAAACGTGCGTGGAATATGAAAAAAGACAGGATGTGGGTTTTCGCTGCACCTCAAACGCGCCTTTTGCTTTCCAGTTATATATACTTGTAATACTTTATAATGTTTCTGCTCGCAATGAAAGCGGGTGAGCGCCGGGGATGGGCGCCCTAAATCCGGAGCGGTACCCAAGCGCTGTCATTATCACATTTAAGGTCAAGAGTGTTGGCTTCAGAGACCCCTGTTAGAGACATGGCGGTAAAAACGCACCTGTACGGTAAATACCGCGCTAATGAAAGTGCGGACGAGTTGCGGCGATTTTCAGCTGCGTTTCGTTAGAGTTCTTTTTTTATTAAAACCGTATAGGCCTACTTTAAAACCTCAGATTAGAATAATAAATAATAGAATCCTAAATGGCATGAGGAACATATACAACCAGCTGACGAACATCTGCTTGCACTCTGAAAGTGGTGAAACGCAGCATGTAATTTTAATGTCATGAAGTTAAATTAAAATTAATTTAGGAGTACCGCTCACTGCCTGGCACACGGCTAAATATTTCCACCTACCAATACCCAGAAGGTTTCAATAATTTAAACGCATACTTAAATAAAGAATAACATATCATATCATTAATTGTATACCCGTTTTGTGTCTGTTGTGGGTTCCTGGTCTAATCCCGTGCAGGAAATGGTTTGTTTTAGGTGCAGGATGAATGTAGTTGTAATGCCAGTAATTGTTACAGCGAACCTACCTTGGTTGGGAACAGACGCGGTTCATGTTTAATCGAAAGAAAACAAACTAGTCTTGTGTCAGCTACTGTGGAGCACATGCGTGGCAGCCGGGACATGCAGCTCAGAAACAAACCTGCACGTTCTCGGTTATTATCCGGTTCATCTGTTCAAACTGACCTAAATTATCCTGCAGAAAATGACAATCTTGAATAAGTGAACCAACATTTCCAGTGAGATCTAATGCACTCTTCTGTGTGTACATTATTCTCTTAAATGCTGGCCATGCGATATTTGATCTCGCTTTTGACCATTTTTGTGGGAATATGGTAAATGATTTTTAATACTTCCTTGGGATAATACAGAAGACATTATTTCAGGACTCATATTTTTAGGTTTGCCGGATTTAAATGTACGAATATTTACCTTGAAACCCGAAATCACAGAGCACCGATCAATAACATGCAACACGTACAATTTTAATTTCACATCAATGAATACCCAAAGGAACATTTAATTGTTTGGTATTTTACGATATAGACGTAGGCTTAACGTAATTTCTTTCTTTATTATGAGCTATATGTAATTCAGTAAGTCGATGCAAGTCTGTCTAATTAGTAACTCCGGATGTGACAGTTGATCTGGCTATTAGTTTAACTTAATACAGCCTTTCAGCTTTCAGCCGTTTCACTGATTCGCCATAAAAATACAATTTCAAGTGTAGTGCATCCGTCTATTGTATTTTATACTTTTTTATGTAAAGCACGTTAAATTGCCTGATGGTATGAAATGTGCTGTACAAATAAGCTTGCTTTGCTTGGCTAAGTGTAGAATTGGGAGGGAATAACTTTCTTTTCAGAGAAAAAAAATCAGTCACAATATGTATATGGATTGAGCGGTCACTGTTTTCTATTTCGGCTACTGACGTGGGCATAAAGCGCTCATTAATAATTAATTTGTGGAAAAGGGGAACCAAAACAGATTAAATGATAGGTTTACGTGGGTTTAATTTAACCTACTTATCTGTGTAATTTATTGCCAGTACTTTTGAGGCTTTAGTTTGTAGTCAGGTGCCACCAGTAGTGTATCAGTGTGTTCATTTTTTATGTGGTCGCTGTAAGAAGTGTTCAGTTTGTTTTTGGATATGAAGTCCGTATACGTTCCAGAGGAGCAAAGGAGGGAATGCGTACTCCTCGGTGAATGAGTTAGCACAGGGGCTCAAGGTTAAGGGGGCCGCTTATAGAGAAGCCAGTAGAAGTTAAAATAAGACAGGTGACAAGGATTAGAATATAAACGACTGCAATTAAACTGCAAATTGGCACGTTCGCCCATGGATGCAAAATAATAATAATAACAACAGCAATAATAATAATAATAATAATAATAATAATAAACGGAATAAATAAAGGACAATGCCTATTGAAGAGAAAGGGAAAATGTTGCTCTTCTTCTATCGTAAAATTTAAGCTTTCTAGAGCTCATCTGGTATGTTCGCGGAGCAGTAAGTACAGTAATAAACCCCCGAAGGCAAAAATCATGGTAGTCTGTTTTTCTTGAAGCAATAGTTTTATTTTCGAGTGTTACAGTTAAAGCAATAAGAAAATGCACCAACGATCCTGATTGTTGTTTTGCAAATTGATACAATTGCTTGCAGGTGTCCCTTGGGAACGTGAACGCTAATAAAATGTCACTTGGTGTAATGCAACTTGGCCTGTTTCTTTTTAGCTGAAAGTTCTTTGAAGAGTCAACAGTGGTCAGCGAATTCTCATTTATCATCAATTTAGATCTCCATGACAGCAATGCAGGATTCGGATTTCCCCGTGTTTTGAATGTTAAATGTGTAAACAAAAAAACTCGAAATTCCAAATCAAAAGTTCAAAACGAAAAAATCGAGTCAGGGGACTAAATCCTATCGGATCCGTCTTGCACATTGTTAAAAAGAGGGACTTGAAAGCCTGATACCGTCGTCAATGCACTTCACGCCCTGTTTGGTGTCAGGAAAAGATTTTTGAAATCTTCACCCGCTGTACCCGAGATATCCCCCAGCCATACCGTAATAAAGAGGAATCGCAGTAATAAAAAGGTGTTTTACTAACAGGCCAGATATTTTATAGCTGAGCTGCCTATTGTATTCATCTTAAGTTTTAGGACGACAATAAGTCCCGAAGGTCTCGGTACTGAATGGCGTGATAGGCATGAAAGCTTATAATTATTTTGCATTCATTGTGTTAAAAACGACAAAAGTACATAGTCATAATAATAAATGCATTTTCTTTCAATGTGCCTACGAAATTAGACATCTGTGCAATTCATGTCAGACTTCTGATTTGAAACGATTTTGGTAGTAGGCCTATCGCTTTGACTGTTTTAGGCGTACGTATTTTAATGAAAACGTAAACAACGGACGACATTTTAACATAAAAATATTTTAATTTTAGTAAAATGTGATGTGTGAGCTTTTATTAATCGTCTTTTAACCAAGATTAGAACTTAATTTTCTTTTACAATAATGGGATGGTCAATGAGCCCATACAGAGGGAAATGGAAAAACATTAAAACAGACAAACAAAAACAACTAACAACAAAACAACTAACAACAAAATTACTGGCTCTTCAGCTCCATAAAACTGCATTTTCTTTAAAGCGAATATTTTTTAAACTACCGTGCAGTAATTCATATTACATAAATCAGCCACCATTTTAGCTGACTAATGTGTTTTTAAGTTCCTCTGAATTATAACTAGGATTATAATTTATTAATTTGTTGTGCGAAGCTATTTTCTAATTTGATCCAGCCGACTCTAGATGCCTTTGTGCATCCCAGGTTTTTTTCCCTGCTGAAACAAGAACTTTCCACTATTTTTGTGCTTAGAAATTATTTTATACTCTGGAAGTTTTAAAGGCATTTGGAAATATGGTACACTGTCCTAACAGGTACGTTATGGGACGTTTTAATGTATTTTTACAGTCACTGTGCTTAATTAAAAGTTAACTAAGTAGATTGTGAAACGCTAAAGATGAGCACGGAGGTGAAGCGTGGTGTACAACACCCTCCATACTAGGGGGCGCTCATCACAGAGCCCATTAACAAGCATATCAGATGAGAGGGATTCTTATTGGAGGTAGAGGTGTGACTTCTTCCACTGAAATTAGTACTGTCGTATTGTTTGGAACTGAAAGTAGGCGTTTTTGTAGCATTTGCTAAAAGCCCCATCATTTCTGTCTGGCTGTATTATTCCATTCAATCCTCCCAAAACCACACAGAGACGGGCACGAACACATCCAAACATAAATTTAGATCAGAAGCCACAAAGATGCATATTGATTTCTGAAGCTGATGTTATACCTTTGAGTGGAATAATTAACCTCAATTATTTCAAAAAATGGGCAAAGAGCTACGTGTTTTTTTATGAAAACGTCTGAAAACGAGTGCAATATAATAATGTTTGAAAGGACTCAAAATTGCAGTTTGATGAACACAGGCCAAATGAGAGTTTGTTTGCGCAGATTGTGGTATTACATTCCTGGGTTTGTTTTCTTGTGCCAGGGTGCAAACAGTTAATTATACCACCGCTTGTTCTCTCCTGAATTGCATCAACTGTTACCTCCTATGTTCTTTCGGTGGGGAGGGGGGTTTTCTCATCATGATCTTTAGGATGGGGTGTGGTGGGTTGACATTGAAATGCATTTCTATTGAGCAGCTGAGTATTCTTCTCGCTGTGACGTTCCTGTGATTCCTACATCTCTGATCCTCTGAGATGGCACCTGTATCAACACACATTATCACACGCTGACTCTAGTTTCTCTTTGGACCCTGCTGTCCACAGTGACTCACAAATCTCCGGTTGAATAACAGTAATACAATGATCTTGTGCACCAGGCCCATCAAGCCCAAGATAGGCAACTCCGGTCTGCATGTCACCATCATTCAAAGTAGTCTCTCAGTATCAGGTTCTGCCCATATTCGTGGTCTTGTTAATCGGATGGTGTTTTTGGAAGTGTTAGTGAGATCTTTAGGAGGCTGTGAATAAAGAAGAAGGAGGCATTAAAAACAGAAAAGACAGTCAATCACAGATTTTTCCGAAAAGCTCTCGCCGAAGAAGAAGGTGCAGGGAAGTGTAAAACAGCACCGATTTATTTATGGGGTGTTTATTACGCCACACGTGAGCTATAAACACATAAATTTCAAATTATACGGGGTAACATTTTTGCTTAAGGTTTCGGCCGAGAAGCGAACCGCGTCTGAATTTGAAACGCACGTTTACGAATTATGTATATATGTATTAATAAAAAAACGACAACGACTTGCGCAGCTTTCCTGGAAACAATCCCGGCAATGTTACCTAAGTGTTAGCATAAAACCTAAGTCTGATTCAGCGTGACGATGCCAAACCGCCAAGGAGAGGTAGCGTCCCTGCGCAGATAAATAACGTTTTCTTTTTCCAAGCACCCGTTTTAACACACTTCTCGTGTTTTTCGAGATTGTTCTATTACAGGGCTGGATGTTCAGTTTTTAGAGACTTTCAGAGATAGATATGTATTGATAGCAGTTTCATTCTAAGCTAGTAACTTTTTCCCGCTTTTTCAAAAGAATCAGGATTTCTGGAAATTGACATGCTGCTTGCCTGATAAGTTGTACACTGATACATTCTGTGATCTTTATGTTTTACCCCTAAAGCGCAAAGTTAGTATAAAATAATTCCATTTACATTGTTAGTCTGTTGCTACACTGTGTTTGGATCACCCTGAAATTGGACTTGCCACTTTTGTTCACTGTGGTGGTGACCTGTGACACAAGTAGTACAATTTGGAAGCCCTGCCCACATTAGTGCTAATGTTGAGTGCCCCACCAGGACCCTATCACTCTCATACCATTCCCGAGTGCCCATTCTATTCCTCAGGACCACTCAACACTAGTCCCAATCCTGAATGTCCATTCTCCTCCCAGGAACCTACCCATATTTGTTGAAATCATGAATGTCCACCTTCCTCCCCAGGACCCTATACACACTAGTCCCAATCCTCAGTGCCTGTTTTCCTCCCCAGGACCCTATCCACACTTGTTTCAATCCTCAGTGTCTGTTCTCCTCCATAGGACCTTATCCACACTTGTTCCAATCCTCGCTGCCTGTTCTCCCTCCTAGGACCCTATCCACACTTATTTCAATCCTCAGTGTCTGTTCTCCTCCCCAGGACCTTATCCACACTAATTCCAATCCTGAATGCCCGCTCTCCTCTCCAGGATGTTATTCACACTTGTTCCTGTCCTGAGTGTCCATTCTCCTCCCCAGAACCCTATTCATACTCATGCCAATCCTCAGTGCCCATTCTCCCTTTCCTTTCCCCAGGGCCCTGTCCTCGGTGGTGGCCCTGGGCGCCAATATCATCTGCAACAAGATTCCTGGCCTGGCCCCTCGGCAGCGGGCCATCTGCCAGAGCCGCCCGGATGCCATCATTGTCATCGGTGAGGGTGCACAGCTGGGTATCAACGAATGCCAATACCAGTTCCGCTATGGGCGCTGGAACTGTTCGGCCCTGGGGGAAAAGACCGTCTTTGGGCAGGAACTCCGAGTGGGTAAGTCGGCCAGCCTGCCCTGGTGCAGTGTACTGTGCAGTTAGGGTTTCTACACGCTGGCAGCGGTTAGAGCTGCAGGTTTATAGTTGCTTGGAATGGCCCATGCAGTTGAGAGAGGATCTAGCTTACAAGTCTCATGGCCTTGTCTGCCCTGGGCTGTTGCTCCTGTGCTCCATCAGTGTCCTTTAAAATCCCAGTCTGCGCCAGTCTTCCATTTGGGAAAAAGAGATTTAAAGCAGACTTCCAGAAATTGTTTTTCCATGGAATTGCTTTGTTGCCTCTAAACTGTGTGTTTTTAATGTGCGTTTAATCCAATAACTCTGCAAACAATCAATGCTTTTTAGGACTGGCTGGCTGTATGATTCAATTACTTCAAAGACATTTCTGCATGTCACAACAGGGGTGTTCTGGTAATGAATCCTCGGGGTGTCCTCCCTGCTCTCTTTCTCTCTCTCTCTCTCCCTTCTTCACTCACTTCCTTCCTCCCTCCCTTCCACCATAAGTACTGTCCATCCTCAGAGGCTGGTTTATTGCCACACAGACTGATGTAGGTCTGTCACAGCTTGTCTTTAGCAAAAGCTATAGAGTGCTGATTCGGTTCAGGGAAGCCAATGCCGAGGAATGGCCCTCGGGGAGGGGAGCTGAGGAAAGCCAGAGCAGTTTGAGCTGGTTGCAGTCTGCCAATGATCTGGAGGCTCTTCTGGCCTCACTCTACCAAACTCATAATGGAGCCCAAAAGATATATGGTGGGGGTGTGAGCTGCTATTCAGAAGGCAAAATAACTTAGTTGGTGGTATATATTTCAAGTGTGTGGGACATTGTTAAAGTCTTTTCAGCCAAATCATTTTACTGCATCGGTAATTTGTACATCTGTCTTTGGAGTGTTCATGAGTGCTTCAGTGTTTTAGTCAAAAGTACAACCAAAGGTCACCTTTAGGTGTGTCTACTCTCTCTTGAACCTGCAGAATCTGTTGAACCAACTACATAGACAAAGATACATAACATTAATAGTGGCATTATTAGATACAGAGGACAGCTAACAACAGCGACAAGCCAGAAGGTTGTGGTGGTAATACATTTCAGGTTTCTTCTGCTACTGTGAGCACCCCAGTAGCCTGAGGAGCTCCTGGTTTGAAATTACTGAAGAAATTTGCTTTCATATTTATAACACACTATATGTACTTTTAAACTGTACCAAAACCAAATAATGTGAAAATTATATGACTGTTTGATTGATTGTTAAGAGTGGAGCACAATTAGAAAAACTATGAAATGTTTATGATTATGATTTATAACTGAATGACTTGTACGGTACAGTAAAGTATTTTGGGGTTTGGATATTGTGCAATACAGTGGAGTCATGATATAAACAAGTATATTGTATAAATGTTAGGTAAAATGAAAAAAGGATTCTTGTTCACAGAAGGGCACAAACATGTCCGTATGATGATAGAAATGTATTTCAAAGATCCTGACTGGCTTTCAGCAATGCAGTGTCCCTGGAGGTGAGGTTATAGCTATGGCTACAAATGGATAAAAATCAGAGTGGGCATGACTCTCTGCATTGCCCCCTGCTCACATAGGGTTGATTCGTTTGGATACACTCAGTGAAAGTGCACCTCTTGTCCAAAAAGGCGCAATTTGATAGCTGGCTTATTGAATGTTTCAGAACCAAAGACATCTTGATTCAACAGAAAGATTTTGTCAGTCAGATGCCAGAAATTTGATATTTATTTCTGTAAATGTTAACATGTTTTTAAAAATGGGGGCACTATTGGCAAGTTCCTATCTGGATATTTCTCAAACCTAGCAGTGCCGGAAACAAGGATGTCATAGGTTTGACCGAATCAAGGATCAGTTACTGTGGTCGTGTCCAGCAGTGCACCACAGAAGACTGAAGGGTTTCCAGTATGACTTCTAAGGGAGTCAAGCTTCACAAAGAACTGCAACCAGATCTTGGCCTGTGTGCCCTTGAGAGACAGACACCACAGGCTAATAAAGAGATACTTATGGAAGAGGTCTTACCACCCACCACTCACTATCATTTTATTACCCCAACTCGAGCCATGAATTTGTGATTTATGACACATGGGATTAATGCATTCCATGGAGTAATCTCTCTGCTGCTTGTTAAGATGTTTTGTTTTTTTTTGAGGTAATTAATTTTGAGGTAATTAATCATTCACAGACTTCTCGATCAGAGCCTTGCAGCAGGAAAGGAAAGGTGTCATGCCTATTTGCAGTGAGGTTGGGGGCAGATTTGCAGTATTTTTGAAAAGCGACCCACTGTATTGTCGCCGTGGTTTCAGTCTCATAACGGGGCGGTCCATCCACGTGGCCCGAATGATTCAGAGCTGGTTCAGCAGCAGCAGACAGGCCTGAGAGGTGGCAGGCAGTCTGAGTTGACAGGCTGGGGCGCCGTGATGGTGGGGGGTCGGTTCACTCTCACTGAGTCCACCTATTCCCCCCGCCGTGTATGTACATCCATCACCAGCAGTGCTGACATACTGCAGGGCCTCATACTCCCTCTTATGGGCTGGCCCCCATGTGGACCTGGTGGGGGAGGGGGGCAAAGGTGGGAAAGCCTCAGATGGAAGCACATGCTTTAGGTGATGAGTATAACTACAAACAGCTCCATCAAAGGTCAAAGGTTAGGAAAAGGGTTTTCCGCAGGAAAGAAATTGGAGGGGGTGGACTCCGTTTTCAATGTCACTGTCACATAACATAACTTAAGACAATATTATGGCATTATAGAGATCCGTGTATTTTACGTATAAGTTTAAACACAACATGCCAAGTATGATGGCCTTTTCAGACAAGGCCTTCACAGTAGTTTAATTGAGTCCTATGTGGGCCATCTTGGTTTGGTTCTGTATGTTAGTGGAAAAAATTAGGTTTTACAAAAGAGGTTTCTGCTGCTTGCCAGAGCTCGGGCTAGCATTTGGCTTTCCGCTCTGAAGTTAAAACAGCAGAAAGGCAGAGAACGCGCTGTAGCTGTGCAGATAAATTACGGCTCTTTTGGTTTCAGAAACATTCCTCTCCATGCGATAGGCGAATGCAGTCACGCAGTGAAATCGGCCCTATTATCTATTCGTTTTACCTTGTTTACACATTGTTGCTGCTGTTTATTTTAATCTTGACGCATTTAGTCTGTCATTAAGAATTTCGTTATCTGTTCTTAGTATTTTGGTTATGACACATTTATACCAAAACCACAGAATAAATTGATCTGAACCAGCATTGATTTATGTGGTTCTGTCAGCGCTTCTGCGGGCCTGGAACCAGGTTCTGGGACCAAACTCCGCCGCAGTATGGTAGCGGCCCAGAGTTTGGTATCGGTATTGGTGTCCTTGGTATTATGCTAATGAAATCTGAGACCAGTCAGTAGCAGTTTTTGTTGACCTGTTCCTGCTGCCAGCGTCCCAAAGAAAAAGGCTGTTTTGGATGCTGGACTGAACAGAATCTGTCATTATCATAAGTGTCATTATCCCAGTCCTTCCCAGGAATAGCTGGGAATAATATGGGAATAATATAAAAACTAGGAAAATAGGTTCTTTTCCCTGCTGCTGCTGGGTGTTTTTCCTGTGAGAGTTTTGGATTCTTTTTCCTGGAGGGAGAGAACTCGGCAGATCATTCGTCAGTCTTCGGATCTGTGAACGCCAGTTTCAGTGCCAGTTCCAGGAAGCGCAGGGCCCCGGACCGGGTATGGGAGAGGGAGCCGATGACCTCTCATGGACAGCCCAGATAGCAGACACACCGTGATCGGGATGACAGCCCATATTTATGAATTTTACAACAGCTTGTACAGCTTGAAGGGGATTTCCACCCAAAAATGATGTTAAATTCATCAGACTTTGTATTACTGCACCTTGAAGAGAGAACTGGACTTTTCACCCATGATGTCACCATGAGACATTCGGTTTGTGTTGGAAGTGACGGTCGGCAATGCAAATCAGAATCACTATTCAGTACTTTACTACAGACATGTATTCCTGATTCTCCTCGGTCTGTGGATATTTTCAGTATTTAAGACAAATGTACGCTTACTGTGATATTTGCAAATTAGTCAGCCGAATGACCTTTTAATCCTGGTAATTGTGACCCTAATATCTGCACCTGTGCCACCTGAACCCTCACATGGACAAAGAAGACAAGCTGTCAGTATACTCACTTCCTCCGAAACTTTCTCCCTTTTTCATAACTAGCCTAATCTGAACATTTATTTTTATAAATGACTCTCCCTGGTAACTTAACATATCTCCCTCCTTATTTCAAACATAGCTCAATTTGTATGGCAGTCTTTTAGTAAAAAGTGACAAGTGGGAGATGAGTTAGTCATGCCACTGAGCCAGCCCCATAAATCAGCCAGGTGTCAGTGCCAGTAGATTGCTCCACACATGCTGGGCAGGTGCGGCTCTCACTCGGGGTGGCATGAAACTCGGCCAAGCTGGCAGGAGAGCAGATCGAAGGCCTAGGTACCGAGCAGCAGGGTAACAGAAACAGCGGCGAGCGAACGAATGACAAGGGAGCGGAACAGGTGCCAAGTGACCGAGCAGCAGGGACCCAGTGCTGGGGTGTGCATGTGCAAAAAGGAGCTTCTAAGGCACAGGAGTGATTGCAGAACCAGATATAAAGAATGAGGAACAAGTTCCCCAGTACATTGGACCTGGAGCATGCTTGCCCAGAAACAGGATCTGTGTTCTTACGTGGTTTATACTGTAAGAGCCCCTGTAACAGCACAGCTGGGGTATCGGTTTCTTGAAGGTGTGCGTGTGTGTGGGGTGGGGGGGAGCGATTTCAGTGAGCTGCAGATGCTTGTAAGACAAAGCCTCCCCATCTAATGTGCACAAGCTCCATGGATGGCATAGGGAGACACGCCACCGCAAACTTGGGGGGTAGGGGGGTACAGCTCATAGTAGCTTAGAGGGTGGGGGGGCAGAGGGACAAGCTGGAAGAGCTAGGTCATCACAGATGTGTCTGGAACAGCCTTAATGCTGCTAGCCCACCCCCCACCTTTTGCAGGGGTAGTGGGGGGGGCGCGGATGTCTGCCAACCTGGAGCAGGATGTGAGGCGATGGTCACACCTCAAAGAAGTCTTTGTTCATCCCAGTCTGATGGAGCAGTGGGGTCACCTACTCCAGCACTGAGAGTGATAAGGCTTAAACAAGAAAAATCATTATCTAAAGACCAGGATTTCTGTTCATCACGGTAAAGGTGAAGATGTACTGTACTTAATACAATCCAGCCAGCAGGCTTTACATTTTATTGAAAAGTGCTAGTTAGTGTGTTAGATTCCTAGGTAATGATGATGTCCAACGTACAATATCAGTAGCACTGAACTATTACTACAGCTGGATATTCTGATGGCATTATACAGGTTACATCACCTGAGGCTATTGAATGGTCTGGGCAGCAGAGAATTGGCAGGAAGGGACAGATCCTGGCAAGGGCGGCATCTTCAGAGGGCTTCAGAGATCTTCAGAGATTTAGCATACCAATGGAGTGAGTGTCTGGTGCTGTGAGTCAGTGCTTTTTGGGTTTGACACAGTGCCTGAAGGCTGCTGTTGGCCTGATTGCAGCCTCTTGGTCAGGGTCAGGGCCTTGGATAGATGTTGGCTGTTGACTGTCCATGGGTGGTGATTGTGAAGGGACTGTGCTCGCGATGCCCTGGGACAAATAGTGCTGCAGCATTTATGAGATTTCTCTAAAATTTTCATGTGCTGATGATCATTACTGAGTTTTACAATAAAATCCAAACCCCCACCACACCCACACCCTTTTTGACGTAACTCCAATGTCATCTAATGTCTATCATGATTTTTTAATTTTTAAACTTTATAAATGTAAATTTGCCTGCAGTGCATAAAGCTGACCAGTGGGTGTCACTTTTTTCTTTCACCCTACAAACCATTAAAGATGTCCCATAAAATATTTGATCTTGTACAGTTACTGTGAATCATAGAGGTCCAGTACACATAGAAACCCTAAATATTATGTGATATTTAATAACAGTATATAATGGTACGGTTTCCTCACACAGTCCAAAAAATGCTAAGCTGAACTGGAGTTTGTTGTTGGTAGGTGTGAGTGTGTGTGTGAATGGTGTGTGTGCTCTGATGCCCCATCTTGGATTATTGCCCAGCTTGCACCCGTAGCTTCTGAGATAGACTCCAGACCCCTGCAACCCTGCATAGGACAAGCGAGTAAAGAAAATGGATGGATCTATAGTGGTACATAAAATATCACACAGCACACTCATCTGTGTCCTTGTTTAGCACACACGACACACTCATCTGCATGTAACACACATTGCACACTCATCCACGTCTGCCTCTCTAACACTGACACACTTCTCTGTGTCCATTCAGCATGAATCGAAGGGCTGAATCTGGGGGTGGTGCTAGTCACATTCCCACATCCCCAGTGCCGTTTCCTCTTAAGGACACGAGCCGTTTTTCACTCCTATTTGATGGAAACAGCAGACCCCGAAAAGTCATGCAAGTGGTTTGAAGTGACGCATTACCCCCACCCCACCCGCCATCTGGGTTGTACCTGCTTTCCATGTGGCACCAGGGTGCCCTCACATCCCACCTCATCACGGACACTTGCCACTGAAGACCATTAGCCATCTGGTTTAATATTCCCCCTATTCTCCAGCCCTTCCGAGGTTTCAGAGCTCTGTCCAGTTTTCCGTTGCCGGCACTCGAGGCCGTCCCAGGGTGGTTCCTCTGGGATCCAATCAGAGCTCTGGGTCTCTTTTGCTTTTTCCCTGCGGTGCTTAATACCCACGTGCCTGTGAGGCTTGGACTCAGTTTGCGGGAATGTTCTCTGTGCGCTCCTTCCCGGTGTGGCAGCAGCAAGTCAAGGTAATGCCATGGGAGGTGTCATCCCACCAGGTATCCAGGAGCAGGCAGGGTTTCTGAAGGTGGACTGAACCAAGTGGACAGGAGTAGGTAGGCAGAGAAGGTGGGCTGGACCAAGTAGACAGGAGTATGTAGGCAGAGAAGGTGGACTGGACCAAGTAGACAGGAGTAGTTAGGCAGAGAAGGTGGACTGGACCAAGCAGACAGGAGAAGGTAGGCAGAGAAGGTGGACTGGACCGAGTAGACAGGAGTAGTTAGGCAGAGAAGGTGGACTGGACCAAGCAGACAGGAGTATGTAGGCAAAGAAGGTGGACTGGACCAAGTAGATAGGAGAAGGTAGGCAAAGAAGGTGGGCTGGACCAAGCAGACAGGAGTAGGTAGGCAGAGAAGGTGGACTGGATCAAGTAGACAGGAGAAGGTTGGCAGAGAAGATGGACTGGACCAAGTAGGTATGAAAAGGTAGGCAGAGAAGGTGGACTGGACCAAGTTAGCAGGAGTATGTAGGCAAAGAAGGTGGACTGGACCAAGAAGACAGGAGTAGGTAGGCAGAGAAGGTGGGCTGAACAAAGCAGACAGGAGTAGGTAGGCAGAGATGCTATACTGGACCAAGTAGACAGGAGTAGGTAGGCAGAGAAGGTGGACTGGACCAAGTAGACAGGAGAGGACATGCCCAAAGCAGCAGGCAGGTCCGTGTAGGTCAACTGGTCCAGGTGAGTTGGAGTAGGTATAAAATAGATAGTGCCCCCCAAACAGGGCAGCACTTTGGAAATACTGCTCTCTCATTAGAGGAGTCAATTCCTAGTGTAGAATTGTGACAAGGACCAGAAAAAGACAGATTGCATTTACCTGCTATGGCACCTGCAGCCTTCTTCACAGAGGATTGGGGGAGGCATTCTCATTTCTCTTGCAAACCCGAAGGCAGCCTCAGAATGGGCATGGCAGGAAATCCATCTTCCATCAAGATGGTTAGGAGATGCCTAGGCAGATTTTCGGTGGGTTGAGTGAGAGGATGTGTAGCTGCTGACAAACGGACGGCGCCCATGATGCTCCGCATCAGAAAAGCAGCTCACGGGGGGAAGGATGTGGAAAAACTACACAGGAGGAGGGAGAGCATTTTTTTCATCCATGGCATAACGGCAAACAGTGGAAGCACGTATTCTCCTGTGGCAGGCTAGACACATGGCACCAGTATAAAGTTGGAGCCTGCAGATTGCTGGGTAATTGTCTTTCCAGTGGGG
>JAAGVU020000061.1:30215607-30235145 GCA_011763525.2 Mormyrus iriodes | reverse complement strand
AACCACCCTGTCATGGGCAGGCGCACGTGTAGCCTCCAAACCAAGAGGCAGCAGACAAGAGAAATGCACAGGGAATCTGAGTGGGGGGCGAAGGGGGTTTTCTTCTGGTAGGGGGGCGAGGGGGTTTTCTGGCCCCAGTTGTGATGGGAAACTTTTTCACTGTCCATTGGCCCTCCACACCCCTAACACACCCCACCTCAACACACACACCAAGCCCGCACAAATCCTACTCAACAAGGGTGGCCATCCTGGAAACTGCCCCTTAACTCTTTTGTTCTATGGGGCGGGGCCTGGGGTCATCACGGTGATGAGCCAGTCCACGGGAAGGGGGTGGAGAAGACATTAGCGACAGCAGTCACTCCCGGGACAGGCTCCATGTTGAAATACCAGTTCCAACTGTAATTGACCACAGTATCCGTGCCTTGGAGAAGAACACAGCCAATATTATGCATTCAAAGTCCAAATTGTTATAACGGTTGTAAGGTTCCACATTCTGGACTCCAAGCTCGGCACTGCAACTTTAGAATTCTGCTTCTTTCTGGTCGTTGTCCTGATCAGTGCTGAGCATAACTGCAGGATATGCAGGTCGAAGCTCAGTAAATCCTGTTTTTGTCTTGCTATGCTATTCTCTGCTGCGTGCTATTATGCCTCTCTGACTTCTACGAGTCGGCACTGTACTTTCGAATGTAATAAAAAGCCCCCACTGAAACCTCAACTGCTCTCTGAGACAAAAAGGCACACTCACATACAAATTATAAAAAGAGCAAGGATGATGACTCTGAAAAGCTTACATGGAACATTTTATCCTGTCTTAAGTCTCTGTAAGAGAAATTTATCCTGAAAACTGGGAGCCATGAAGAATGCCACATCACAAAATAGATTAACAGACACAGTAAATGAAACAGAGATATGGGTTTCATACCATATATTTGTGGTCTTTCCCTGCCCCGGAAATCCTTCACCCTTATGGGCTTTCTGTCAGGACTGTCCCCGTGTCTGACACTGATAGGCATGGCGGTGACACAGAGTCGTAATGGACGAGCAGGTCCCTTAAGTGATGCCAGGATCACCAGGGGCACATGAACTGAACACCAGGGTGGCTTCGGAGTCAGACCCGCAGAACTTTCTGGAGCAGAGTGGCGCAACAGGAAGGTGCTTATTGGAGGAATTCAGCACTTTGGACAGCACCTCTGATATGCTGCCCTTAGCATGCCTGAGCTGTTCCCCGACAAGAAGGGGAGGGTGCAGAGAATCCTCTGGTTCTGGCTGAAGGGGTCTAAAGACACAGCAGGGTAGCAGGCCAGACCTCCCTCCAGGTGAACAGCTTCACACGTGTCTCCTTTCCCACCTCCTCTGGTGCCCCCATCTTCCCGGTGTCACCGGCCTGCGTCTCAGTGACCTCTTCAGTCTTGGAGGAATTCACAGGCAGCTTCCAGAGGAGATCATTAACCAGCTCCACAATGATAAAGCATGCTTACTTTTCCTGCTGATTAACAAAGTGGTTAATGCATGTTTAGTGTAGTATAATTAAAGACGGTTAATGGGATTCATTGAGTAATTATGGGAGTAATTATAATATCTCAGGTTGCATGCTGGACTTTGAACATGGTGTTATAACCTACTATTTTATTTATATTTTAATAATTCAGTAATTCCTGTACTACTAAATCATATAGCCAGCAGAGGGTGGTATGGTGCCTCAATGATTATCCCGGGTTCAAACCCTGCTATGTGTTCCCCCCACCCTAACCATCTGTGTGATTTACTGCTAGTTCTCTTTCCCACACATAAACCTGTTGGGGCAGAGGCTCAGAGTGATCCCCAGAGGCTTCAGTGACAATTGGGCACATAAGTGTACATGGGCATACTCAGTGCCAAACCCAGGTTACTGTTCTGGGGCATGACATTCCTGAAGCTTCACACCACTGCATTGCTGGGTATACCTGCCGGTGGTGAACATGAAGCCCCTGGTGACTGTGTGCCGTCTCTACCGCCTGCAGGCAGCAGGGAGGCGGCCTTCACCTACGCCATCACGGCGGCAGGCGTGGCCCATGCGGTCACAGCGGCCTGCAGCCAGGGCAACCTGAGCCACTGCGGCTGCGACCGCGACAAGCAGGGATACTACAACCAGGAGAAGGGCTGGAAGTGGGGAGGCTGCTCGGCGGACGTCAAGTACGGCATCGATTTCTCCCGAAGGTTCGTAGACGCCCGCGAGATCAAAAAAAACGCCCGGAGGCTGATGAACCTCCATAACAACGAGGCGGGAAGGAAGGTAACCCCCCCCCCAGACAAAAGCATCGATCCACACCACTTAACGCCAGGGCAATTATTTGCAGGAAATATATCACTCGGCATGCCCTTGCATCTGCTTTCGCTGTTTCTTGCCCATAATTATTTCCTTATAAACACAGCATATTTCACATTTTTTCTTACTTGTTTGATATCTGTCTGCTGAAAGGACTTTGACACGCCACAGGTCGCCATCTTCCTGTCTGAACGACACCCGGGACAGCTGCACTTATGCTGGTGTGTGCTTGCGTGTGTGTGTCTGTCTGATGAACACACACTTTGTGACAGGACAGAACCAGAACAATCATAACTATGGCAACGTGGTGCCGTGCTCATCAACTATTACACTTTCGTCTGTTGGTTGGCCTTTAGCCAACAGATGCTTCCTCCCCCCTACAACCTAACATCATTCTGCTAGTGATGGCACTTGGCTCATGTCCCTTTGGCTGTGTTCGTTTGTCATTAGTCATTTCCAAACAACAAAACAATGTGGGCCATTACAGAACGAGCTGCTCCTGGGTGCGAATATTAATTATGGAGACTGATGGAGCCTAATGAATGCGCAGGGTTTTTTGCTGGGGACTGGAGAGAGGCGGGAGAGAGGCATTGCCCTGCCAGGTGGCAGCTTGCCATGCCTCAGACAGCCCTCGGCCTCTTATGAAGTGTAATGTCATTCTGCTGCCAGCTGCCATTCCAGTAGAGACAACGTATTCCAACCTTACTGTCTCTTATCCCTCTAGTAACAAGCACTGCTTTGATTATTTACCTGGCAAAGACTGTTACTCAGGACCTCAGTAGGCACAACTGTGAAGTCATTTGGCTTACAAAGAAAGTGTAAGTATATAAAGTATTCTCTGCCAATGCTGCTACCTGTAAAATCCAAATGGAAATGATTTGCGTCGATTAGCTGTTTTCAAGTCAACAGTGACTATTTAAAAACACAGACAAATAACAGTCTGCCACGAAACTATTTACAGTGGTCACAGTTTACACAGGCAAGCAATAGTCAGCCAAAGAAATTATTTACACAGTGAGGCAACAGTCAGCCAAACATCCAACAATCAGCCATACAGACTATTTACACAAGGCGATAACAGTCATATACAGATTACACAGAGAAACAATGGCTGGACACACACAGACAACAAACAACTACGCAGACTATTTATACAGAGGGGAAACAATTGGACACATAGAGACTACCAACTGCCACATAGACCGCTTACACAGGAAGCAACAGTCGGACACAGACATTTTACACAGGGACACTACTGTCCAGTGCAGAGAGACAACAATAAGCCACATAGACTATTTAAACAGAGAGGCAACAGTCGTACACACACTATTTAAACGGGGATGTGATGGTCACACACAGACTACACAGGGACACTAGTCAGTTGCATGCCATGAAAAAGCACAATTTTAATTAAAAAGCAGTTAAATATCATTAAGGACATGTTTAAAATTCTCCTATTTATAACACCTAATATCTCCCAAATCAGAGGAAATAAGTAAACTGCAGAAAAAAAGGCCACCTGTAACTCAAACACACAGTAACAGGTGGGCAAGATGGTTAATTTTATTGAACCATCCCTTCAAACGCATGCTACTTATTGTGTATGATAACTGAGATGGGTTTTGTGTGAAAACCAGCCTACTAACTACAAAGCTGCATTAGCCTGGCTGAGTTGGAATTTAAAGTTAAAAATATATATATTTTAACTGAGACACATGGGAGTGTGCACTTCTCTGCAGCAGCGTCCTTCTCTGTGTACTAGCCTGTCGAACGTTCGTAGGCATAATCATTTCTTTAGTAGAACAGGCTACATTTCAACGGACTAAAATGCTTCTCAGAACTGGAGACGCTAAATATCCATCAGCGCGGAGTTTGCAGAGCGCTGGGCAGGAATGATGGTTTATGAGTAGTAAAGGAGACTCACTTTAGTGCCAGATGAGCAATTACATCCACATGAATCCAATTTCTTGCAACTCCTCCTAAGTACACTGTGTGTTTGACGTGAACGATCGCAGCTAGGAATTTCTAGTCTTTTACTAATTGGTAGCAGGAGACAGGCTATGATGGACAACGTTAAATAAACGCTTCCAACTATGCACCAATCAGTGGGTTTCCATAAGGAACAATAATTGCGGTCAGTGCCACAAGTTCCTGGGACACCCTAGTTCTTCGACAACACGCAAGACAGGAATTCTAGCTGATCCGATTGCCCACCCCCTGATCGCCCTCTCATATCCCTGTCATTAGCTGTATTTCGCTCAAAGACAATGATTTTGTTTCTTGCAAATGTGAGGACGTAGATGAATCCATAGATTATAGTATTAAATTTTAAAAACCCGCGTCTGGCCCCTGTCTTACCCGACGCAAGTGGACCCCTGAACCTCGGATTCCGCCCAGCGGACACAGCGCCTGGTTATTCCGCCATAGTCGTGTGTAGGTGAGAAAAGAAAGCGGTGCCAGGGTTACATCGTATAAGTGGCAATGCCGTAACCTTTGAAAATGTTAGACTGCGATGTCATAAAGTATTCGCGAGCGTGCGGTGCCTTATCGCGATGATTCTAAGCCCTCAACTTACAAACTACTGAAAACGGCTGCTATCTTCATACAGGTTTCTTTTCAGTAGTCGTAAAAGCAGACTGGTGGATTGGGACAAATTATGAATGCATTTTCAGTCTACTTTAAAAGAAATAAAAAAGAAAAATAACATCAAACTAAAATGAAGTAAAATTGCGAAATCGTACGTATTTTAAAACCTACAGCCTACATGATATTTTGACCAGTTCTCAATCTTCAAAAAGCCTTGTTATTGCACTGATCTCTAAAACAGACGCTGAACCATACACTCCCTCCATCGGTCTGCTTCTCTTTCAATATTTCGATGGTCGGCGCAGCATCCAAAGCACACTGCGATCCAGATGTAAACGGTTAATGGTCATCACTGGAGTGCGTATGAGCGGCATATCTGCGGCACATCAAGTAGCAACGTGCTCCACATTTAAGTAGAGTGTAACAGTATACGTACACAGTGAAATGAGATTTATATTTGTTTTTCCCCCGCACTGATGTGGTCTTTTGGAAGGTACAGAGAATTACAGAGCAGGATGTCACCAATAATGGTGTTTTTCCCATGTGTCTGACATATTACTGGCATGAAGGAATATTTTAAAATCTCAAATATTTTAAAGGAGATTTAGGTTTATTTCATATGCAACTGCATTTTAAAAATGCCTACTAGCTACAATATATTATAAGGTCTGTAAGCGATTAAAATGACATAATTTCCCCCTACTGTTGATTCTTTATTGCAATTGGAGCAAATCTGAAATATTCCCTGGTTATATCGTTCGTAGATATTTTGCGCATTGAACAAAAATAGATAGATAGATAGATAGATAGATAGACAACCAGAAACTGTTGTTCATAATTATATTTAATATAAACGTAGAAAAACATTTGCGCGAAATCAAGAAAGGCGACTGTCGTCATGTTTATCTCAGGACGAATCGAAGCGAACAAAGACGGCATTCATGGTCTTTCCAGCTTCTTCCACCCGTTTACATGAAATCAATTTTACATCCAAAAGCGCCTCCTGTGTGCCACGCCGCAGTAAAAACAAATATGCATGTGTGTGCATATTTATATATATTTACACACACACACACACACATATATACACACACGCGTGCACACACACACACACACACACACACACATATATATATATATATATATATATATATATATATCCATCATCTGTGGTATGGGGCCTATGTGTTGCCAGATCTGATGGGTCATTTAGTTATGATGTGCTTGGAAACCAGGACAGTTTGAACAAACGGAGCACAGTGGTTCTTGACCTAACGCAGAGTGAGGAGTACACGTGCGCAGCAACATAGCAGAGCTTCATCAAGGCGTGCGGTGGTTATATGAAAGCGGGCTTGCAGATGCTTAGCATTAATGCTACCCCCGCCCCCACCCACCCAGAGAACCGACCTTCAAAGGCAACATCTTTACTGTTGTTGCCCCATATGTAAAATGTACTAAGCAACATAATAGTTTGTGTACAGAGTTTTAGACATTGAGATCTACAATGCGAGCTCATTGTTCCTCAGAATAAAATGGTTAACTTAGGAATAATATGTGCAATTTCTTTTAAGACATCCAATAAAAATGTATGAGTATGTCTGAGAAGAAACATTATGAGAGACGCCAAACCCAATTATGAATTCTTACCATAAGTAAACTGCACATTGCCTTTTTATAGTGGGAAGTGACACATTGAATTGAAGGCCATAGTAAGAACAGTACAAGGGAGGGGGGCAATCATGCCAAAGCTGTACTCTGAAGCCTTTTATTTGCTGGCTCGCGTGCTGATTAAGTGCAAGTGCGCCTGAAAGGTGCAGAGATTTAAGCTGCCGCGTCTTTAACGGGCTGCAGTCGGGCATCTCTCATGTGAACTTTGTGTTTTCCCATCTGGACCTACTCTGAGGTCTTCCCCTCTTCCCTTTCCAGGAGATGCCTTTCCAGGGCTTCTGCGTTTCTCTTCCACAGCCAAGCAGCCATCTTAATTATGGACTTTTCGATGGGACCACTGAGCTAAATGGAAAAGAAGTTCACTTCAGGACCTTTTCTCCTCTTCATATATTTCACCTTTCCGACATCTTTGACACCTGACCTTCTCTGCTCCATCACGCTTGACTTTTCTCCTCTGTTACTCCACCTTCTCTGCTTGTTGTTATCTGACCGCTGTTTCTCTGTTGGCACCAGTTATAAGACTAGAGAGAACTCAGAAGTAATGAGTCTCCAATATTTTTCACAGATTAATTCTTATATTACAATAATAATGCTGATCATAATCTCTACAGTGATAATGACTATGATGATGTTCTAGATGATATTGGTACACAAAGTTGTTTATTTATCATGGTATTGTTGTTGTTGTTGATGTTGATGATGATGATGATGATGATGGCTTTGGCAGTGACATAATCATGCTGCTCCTGATGATAATGGCTATGATGGTAGTGACGAAGACGTCAATGATGAGAATAAGTATGATGAGGAAGAAGATGTGGATGATAGTAATAATGGTGTTGATGATGAGGATGACAGTGAAGAAGATGATAATTAGGATGAAAAGAGCAGTGATGAGCATGCAGTAACAATGGGATTGACAGTAATGATGGAACTGACAGTTGGGGATGATTATGGTGCAGGTATGTTAGAGATCGGACTGACTGAGGATGATGACTGTCAAAGTGGCTGCGCACGTCTTTAATGCCACCTTTCTCTCCCAGGTTCTGGAGGAGCGCATGAAACTGGAATGTAAATGCCATGGAGTCTCGGGATCCTGCACCACCAAGACCTGCTGGACGACGCTACCCAAGTTCAGGGAGATCGGCTATATCCTGAAGGAGAAGTACAACGAGGCAGTTCACGTCGAGGTGGTGCGGGCAAGCCGGCTGCGGCAGCCCACTTTCCTGAAGGTCAAGAAGAGCCCGGATTACCGCAAGCCTATGGAGACGGACCTAGTCTACATTGAGCGCTCGCCGAACTACTGCGAGGAAGACGCCGCCACGGGCAGCGTGGGTACGCAGGGGCGTCTCTGCAACCGCACCTCGCCACATACGGACGGCTGTGACCTCATGTGCTGTGGGCGAGGCTACAACACACACCAATACACCAAGGTGTGGCAGTGCAACTGCAAGTTCCAATGGTGCTGCTTTGTCAAGTGCAACACCTGCAGCGAGCGGACTGAGGTGTTCACGTGCAAGTAGGGCCCAGGCCAGGGTCGGCAGCGTTTCTTGAAGAACGCAATGAACAAATGCAAACGGAATTTACAATGTGGAATCCCTATGGCGTTGTTTTGCACACAAGAATCTCGGTTCGCTTTAAAGTAACAAAGTGTCAATAGATAAAACATCCATAGGTAAAAGCCCAACTTGACTCACAGGATAAAAATGGTGCCCTGGACCTATGCAGTGCATTCTGGGATTTGTAGTTCCTCGCCTTTACAAAAAGCTTGTATAAATGGCGCAGACTGACTAACTCCGAAGGATGTTGCGAAACATCACAGCACCTGCTTTTTTGATAGGGCAACAAAGTTAACAGTCCTGTAATGTAATGGTCAGCCTTCTAGTCCAATAAACTTAAAGGGGAGAGCAGGCCTGACCATTAAAAATCCATGGACATTCCTCTTTTTTTCTGAGCTGTCAAAGCAAAGAACGCTACATTAACTTAGCGCCTTTCATGCGCTGAATTAGCCTGAATGGGATTTATCTCTACAGTAAGCCTTACGTCAACTGGAAAATTGTGGAGTATGTTAGCTATCCAGCCACACTGGGACTGTTTGAACACTGAAAATAATTTGTTTATGTTATTTATGTTATAGTATCTTTAAACAAAGCACTAACGGGTAGAAATGTCTTATTTTGTACTAAGTGTAAAAAGAAACTTTTTAGAGATTATATTTGAAGGTGCATATCATTTAAACCACCCCGTCCCCACTGCTCTTTTCTGAACAATAACATTGCTACTGATGTGTGGAATTCAGATACCTACCCACAATGCATTGCATTTCTCATGCAGACACAGTTGTTTCAGTTCGCTGTAGCTGGTGGCTGTGAGGTACAACATTGTTTGTGCTTTCTGTTTCATTATAAGAGAAGATGATGGTTCACATTTTTCCTGCCCTGCATCTCTCCTACCATTAAATGCGAACACTACAACTTTGGGTTCGCTGTCCAATTCTGCACTGACTAAAAAGAGAATCCAATACCACTCAGCTGAAAAGAAATCAATATCAGTCTGAGCGATGTTTGAAATAAATGTGACCGACCGAACGTCATGCTGCTTCAGGGTCTCAGGCCCGAAAAATGCTTGTTAGTGACCTTCTGCCACCCTGCCGGTCCGCGTCCCCTGGCCTCCGGGGCGCCTGCCCAGGAGCAGGCGATAGATGCAAGCCAAACCCCAAAGGGAACCAAGGGCCCAGTTGGGTCGTGGCTTTTAATAAACAATAGATCTGTCTGAGGTTCATTTGAGAAGACACTGGATATTGGCAAATTTCGGCTAATGAATGAAACTTAATAAAAATTTATATACATATATATAGTGTTATATATGTGGTACTGAAACATATACAAACATAATTAAGTATATTTATGATGATGTATATATGTCTGTCTATACTTTTTGCACTTTAAATCATTTATATTCTGAGACAAATGTTATTGATATTGTTATTATTGGTAGTTGGTTTTCTAAAGAATTTGCTCTGAAACTGAAAATTCAACTCAAAAAGTTCATGTTTTTCTTTTATTGTACAAAGAATTTTTCAACATGTAAATTGCTTATACTTAGTGTACATAGAACAAACCTGAGAAGATTTACTCTTGAGAACAATTATAAAAGCTCAGTTATAAATAATATTAGTAATATTAGTAAATTGTTTACTTTCAGTTAGGAGTATTTGCATTATGTACTTTTCATAACGACCACCTGCTTTATTGACATAATCAAGCCAGCTGTCTATAGTAAAATTCAGAATATAGAAATTTATTACTTTGTAAATATAAACATTTATTGTTCTATTAAAAGACTAATTGCTAAAAAATTGTAGAAATACTGGTTGTGCATTCTCTTGCTACACTGACCTGCAGAGGCAAGTGAGGCACGTCTTTTAAATTTTTCGCTCTTTGTTGATGGTTTTGTCCCTGGGCACAGCACCTGCAGGTTGAACGCACCATTCCACACTTGACGATGGTGCAAACAGCCTCTTTGACGTGCTTTGAGATTCCTCTGTGCTGTGCTACCAGTTACTGGAAAAGTCTCTGTCTAAGATATTTTAATATATACAACTAAGATGTGACTATGGTTCTGAAATCAAAGTAATATATTTTCTTTATAGCATATTCTCAACATACGGAGATCAGTTTTTCAATTTTCACAGCTACTGATGTCCTGAAAATACGGATGAAATATGATAAATTGTATTTTGAATGCACAGGACCATCTCGCTTAATAACATTATTATAATTAAACTGTTTAAAACAAACCCTTTTACTTATTTTCTTCTTATTAAGGTTTTTCCGTTCTCACATTACTACCAAAACCAAAACTGTTCTTTTTATGTATAACTCTGCAACTGGTATCTATATAACCTAACCATATGCATTATCTGGTTTTATTATGCTCTGGAATGTACATACAATGAAAATGTACATGTCAAACTGCAGTACAAATTTGCTGATTGGCCGGTTTTGTGAAACTCACATGCTTGCTGGTTGAAGTAGAGATTTCCATGGGAATGGCAGTGTTGGACAGTGTCAGTGAAGACCTCAACTCCAGTTACTCCTCAACACTGGAATGCTGTCTATAATATGGTTGCCATTGTCTTTTAAAAAATTTGGGCCAACACGCATGGAAAAAATGTGTCTTGTTCCGAAGTTCCAACCACCCTTAATACAGGCATTGGCTTCACTGCAGAGACATAAATTCATAAAGTCATTAATAATTAAAACAAAGGGAGTGCTGACTGCAACACTAGTTTGTACAAGACATGTGTTTGCCATCATTTGTGGTATATGTGTTGCCAGGTCCGATGGGTCGTTTAGTTATGATGTGCTTGGAAACTAGGACAGTTCGGCCCTGATTTGACAGAATATGAGCCTAAATGAGTCGGCTGAGCAGTGAATGCAAACGGATCCCGGTATTTAGCAGGTTTTTCAAAAGCTCATCCCACACGTGCCAGAACCTTATGGTCACTTAGCCATAGAGATGGAGAATTTGTGAGGAGCTGAACTCAGCAGCACATTTAAAGCAAAGATTCTTCCAATTCTATCGGTTTGGCTGCCGTGTAGAAAACTCGATCTTTCGGTCTGTCGTTCTGGAGACTGTAATAGAACGACGATGCATGTTTTTTTCCCCAACGCAAACATTAACCTCTGCAGCTCCTTCAAACTTTATACAAATCTAACAGTTTAAACGCTGGATGGCCTGGCCTAGGCCTTGTCTGGGCCATACCATGGTAAAATGCCCTTGGAAAAAGACCATTACGGCCAAAAGCGTACAACCCACGCTAGACACAGGTTGGTTAACATACAGATATCCTCACGTTGCCCATTCGAGTCCTGACTTGAACCCTTCAGCATCTGTGGGAAAACTTGAAAATTGCCATCTATAAGTGATCCACAAGCAATTTGAGAGAGCTTGAGTAAACCTGCCAAAACGAACTTGCGAATAATGTACCAATCCAGAGTGCAACACTGGTAGAGACTTACCCAAAAACGCTTGCGGCTGTGATCTCCGCCAAAGATGCTTCCACCAAACATTCAGTTCACGGGTCGCATGAGTTGACATACTTTAGTTTTTCCCTCTAAAGACCCATCTTACCCCCAGAGATTACAAGCTTGAAATTCAGGTTTCGAATAAAACATCAGTTCTTTAAAAAGATCTGGAGGGGGAACAGATTATTGAAGTTAATCCAGTTTAGGGGTGTTGTGGGTTTTTTTGACCCCAGTAACCTGCATAAGTCCTAACAGCAGGCCTGAGACCCCTAACAGAGAATCTCATATTCCTGTCCCCAAGCTTAGTATTACCTGCCATTGCTGCCGATATTGTGCATTTATTCATTTTTTCATGTTTACTTTGGAGTGTTAAGAAAACGGCATGAAACAGTAGAGTAACTTGTGAAACTCGCCGAACAGCAAAGGGACCACTGGTGTCAAAGGCAAGCATCTGTGGTCTAATCAGTTTAACTCATTACAATTACATTTATTTATTCAGCAGCCGTTTTTGTCCAAAGTGACACACAAGCGAGCTATATATTACATCACGAACATACAGCTGCCAGAGAGCCAACCAGACGTAAGTACAACCAGGCTGAGCCAATGAGAGACCAGTAACTAATATTAGTTAGCACTGGAGCTCAACAATATGCTACAAACACAGCATAAACCTACATTTCAAACTCAGAATGAGCTGGGCTGGACCAGAAGGTGAGGGCTCTCAGCTCTGAGCCCAACAGGTTCTGGCAGCTCTTGATGTGTCGCATTGCAGCCTGCAGCGGTTTTCTCGTGTCTGGCAAGCACACAGGACAGTTGGCGAGGCAGAAGTGCAACGTGTTTTGTTAGCCGTCTGAAACCCGACAGAGCCCGGAACCACGTAAGCCCCGGATGGGGAGACAGAAATCTGCCTGCTTCAGACAAACATTTTGTCATTAAAGAATATGAGGCGGGGAAGCGGAGCGTGTGGCATGTAAGCCCTGCGCTAAGGCAGCCATTGTGGAAGTGTCAGAGTGATTACTTCATGAGGGCTGTGCTCTGCAGGCTCGCAGCGCTGGCCTCGTTCACCCTGTGACCGACGTGCCTGAGCTTACAGATCAACTGGGGAAACCAAGATAGCACGGTGACAGAGACACCAGGGCAGAGTGGCTGGGAGACCTGTGGTCCCTTTCCTGGTGGGCGGCTTGTACTGGTCAGAAGGTTGGGCCTCTAACTCAAGGAGGAGGGGCTGAACAGGTATATGAAGCTCCTTGCAAGGAAAAGAAGGCTGTTTGGGCCATGGCTGCCGCCACCCGAAAGGAGGATTCTCATCATTTAAAGCAAGCGTTTCGAGCTGGCAGCACTAGTCTGCAGTGAGATCAACATGGCACAGACAGCTGTGGAGCAAGAGAACCCGAAGCCAGAAAGACAACAGAGGGTGAAGGACAGGGCCATTAGACATCTCCAAGGTGTAGACCTTGACTGTAGATAATCAGACAAATGAATGATTCCTCATTATATTCCTGATAATCATACACTTCAGCAGTTAAGGATTAGCATGCTGTATGAAAACCACAGGGACTTGTCAGGTCATCCATGAAGACATCCCTGGTGAAGGTGCATACCCCAGGACAACACGATAGGATCAAGCCTCGAGAAGAGTGAGACTGGGATGGGCATCAAAGGCCCAGCTCTCCACCAATGGGGCATTTAATATGTCTCAGGGGGAATTCCTGAAGGACATCTTCTGTGTGCAGCCACTGCTCTGCCTCTGAAGTCATGCCAAGCTTGCTGATGCAGCGATCCATCAATCCATCTCCCAATTGGTTGTCCTGGTCAGGGGAGGCTTGGAATCTATCCCAGGTAGCACAAGGTTTGCCGATGCAGTCCTTATTATACTGCTACATGGACATTTTTCTGCTGAAAGTAAGCCTGCCAAGGGACAGTACTTGTTATATATTTTGACTAATTACGCTGTAGGTTCATTTATTTATTCAGTTATTCTAATCCAGAAAAGCTGTTAGATGTCACATCACTAATAAGATCAACAGCTTCCAAATGAAAATGTTTCTCCTGGCTACACCAGAGTTCTGTTCTGGTTACCATGACATCGGCCTCCTGATAGGGTGCAGGGTCATTGCTACAGGTGCCCGGGCACCCTGATCTGACCTCAGTCGTCAACACAGACATCAATGGCACAATTTATACATGATTGGCTACATCAAGTCAGATGTCCGTGAGAACAGAGCTTCATCCTCCAGATAAAATTCCGCATATGTCTGGAATGTACTTACCTGAGACAGATCCGTATGTGTGGAGTTCAAAGTCAATGTGTCATTGTAGATGTGATATTGTTCCTGCATTAGAGAGAACAGCTATGTGTCCTACTGTCAGCAATTCGGCAGGAAGTCAGAGCCTCAGGTAGAAATTTTGCCTCATCTGATGTTCGGGGTGGGGGGGGGGGGCAGCTAGGAGCAGTATGATGGAAACTACTAGCCAGCCTGAGGCAGCCTTCTTAAACTCCTGAGGCTGAAGCCCCCCCTCCCAGCCACGTTAAAAGTTCACTAACATGCTAACTGCCGTTTTATTGCAGGAAGCCTTTTTCTGGTAATAAATATTTGGCAGGTAAGGCTGTAGTGCGGTCACTCGTCTCACTCGCTCGTTTTCGGGACCCGACTTTGGTGTGAGGCAGCAACGTGGGCTGGGGAGGTTACATATGACGAAAGATCCCCAGAAAATAACACAGAGGTCGCACCCCCATCTAGACAGCTGGCCCTTTAGCGAGGGGTGAATTATCTACCCGACCCCTCCCTTCACTGCCTTATCTTCCCTTCTGCCGGACTGTGATATACGAAGGGCCTCTTCGCTCGCTGGATTTTAATAAAATGCCTCTCGGCATAATATGGAATCCAGACGAAGCAAAAATAATTGAAGATTGAGAGATACTGAGAGCTGTATGGAGCCTTTCAGTAGCAGAGCGCTTCACTATGTTCTGCAACAGCCCGGACACTTTTCCCAGTGAAGTGGGAGCAAAATGTGTGTCTGCTAAATGCCTGTAAGTGTAGGACTGCAGCGTGTGGGTAAGAGTGTTTGTCCATCCATTATCTGAAACTACTTGTCCTATTCAGGATCAAGGGGGCGGGGTGGGGTCTGGAGTTTATCCCAGAGGCTACAGGCACAAGGCAGGGAATAACCCAGGATAGGGCACCAACTGATCAGACATCCCTACAGACAATTTGGTAACTCCAATTAACCCCACCATGGTTTCAGACTGGGGGGGGAGGAATCTGGGGTACCCAGAGGAAACCCCACAATGACATGGGGAGAACATGCAAACTCCACACACAGAGCCATGGCGGAGACTCAAACCCTGGTCCCAGAGGCACAAGGCAACAGGGCTTACCACTTGCACCACCATGCCACCTAAAGCATGTTTGTCTGAGCAGGCTGTTCTTATGATTAATTAAATTAACTTCAGTTAAAGTCAGAATTAACCCAAGGTCATTTAAATACTCTTACCTATTTTAAGACCTCCAAATACCTTTCCATGGTATGACTTTTCAATCTCTTGAGAGTTGGTTCTGTTTCAGATCCATCCATACATGCATCCATCCATCCATGCATCCATTTTCTTTAACCATGTGTCCTATTCAGGGTCACAGGGGGTCTGGAGCCTATGCCAGAGGCTATGGGAGTGAGACAGGGAACAGGGGACAGGAAACAGGATGGGGCACCAACCCCTCACACTCACACTCCATTTACTCACACAAGCACACCCATGGGCAAATTGGTAACCTGGATCAGAACCTTCAATTTATATCCTTCACCCATTTAGCAGGTCTTACAGAAGCCCCCCCAATCGCAAACCAACCCCTGGAACCCCCTCACAAAAACCATGTAGGCCAGCATCCAAACACCGCTATTTGCATGTTTAATAATCTACGCTTATGTTAATACACCTGAACGTTGTATCGTACAATAGCCAGGACACTTATGACCAAAATGAATTACCTGTATTTAATCTAAAAACT
This sequence comes from Mormyrus iriodes, assembly GCA_011763525.2. Classification (NCBI taxonomy): domain Eukaryota; kingdom Metazoa; phylum Chordata; class Actinopteri; order Osteoglossiformes; family Mormyridae; genus Mormyrus; species Mormyrus iriodes. Next base: position 30,219,549 of record JAAGVU020000061.1, on the reverse strand, counting down.
AAATTAAAGAAAAGAAGACTGATATAGGTCGTATATATGATTTTTATTTACAATTCTAAAGTCATGATTAGTTTTGTGTACACCCGTGAGGTGTGGCATTTCCTGTCTGTTCAGTGTGCAGATGGGACCACTGATGACAAAATATTTCAGAGCAGCTATAAAATCATGATATCATATCATTATAATATCATAACTGGAAATTAGGCTGTAGTAGGATAGTATTTCAACCATCTCTATGGTTAATATATTAAACACACATTACTTACACAGCTCTCACTATAAATCATGGTAATAAATAACTAGTAATATAACTATATATTACCATGCTATGTAAAATTATTATGTAAACACATGATTCTGATTCAACCATTTATTACCTAAAATGACCTAAAATAATGACGTTCAACATAATGCCCGAGAGATCTAGCTAGACAGTTAAATGTAGGCAGATGAACGATCATGAAACCAGTATTAAGCAGATTTTAAAGATATTCAGTTGGGGAGAATTTGTAGAGGATCATTTTCAGCATACTAACATTAAACTCATACTATCATCACTCATTAGTCAAAATCCATAAAACATGTCTTACGTAATGTTACTATATTCTCTCTGTTTTTTCAGTTATTGTTGGATGTTATAGTTATGCTGGAGGCTACGCATAGACAGAGGCCATTTGCTGATGCTGCCCTCAATGTATTTGACGATCCAGGTGAAAACATGGATGGTAAAGGATAGGGGATGTTTGGCTTGGTCCAGAATTCTCATTACAGTTCATACCACCCTGTGTTATAAAATTCAATTTCTAACACCTTACAATCCCAAAAATAATTTGCTTTCAAAATAATATCTTTAATTATATGTCGCTGCTATACATACATTGTTCATTAGAATTTCTGGGTGTGATGTCAGGCCACCTAACCATGTGGCTGGAGACTCTGGTCTGCTGCACCAATCATGGAGAACTACAGCTGACTGGGTGATACCTACAGTTTGGCTGAAGTGTATGGACCAGTTACCAGTGTCTGAGTAACACCCACTGCAGCGGGTAAGCAACTTAGAGGTGAGCTGCAGTGGAAAAATGACAGCAATCTCCTATGAAGGGCAGGCACATCCCCAAAAAAGGGAGCACTGATCACTCCAGTCAACTCGACCTTTTCACATCTGGTGTCCCTTCCTGTGACTGGAGCTGTTCTATTGCCAGCTGTTTCCTGTAGCCCTCCCCCCCCGCACCCGTACACACTTGCTGGGCTTCCATGTATGTTTTTTCCTTGAAATGTATAAACAATGTGAATCTGAGTGCATGTGAACCTGAGATACAAGTGAGTTACACATGTCTGGCCTGGGTTTGACCTCTTTCTTTCTTTTTCTTTCTTTCTTTCTTTCTTTCTACATCACTGCCCTAATGGCTTTGGTGCAGCGTTTCATGATACAATCTACCCACTGTCCCTACAGCTTCTGGTATGCTACTCAGTTTTCCAGCCCAGCTGAATCTACACGGCAGACTTCTGATCATACGTATACAGCTTCTTCACATTCCATAAATAGGGAGCAGAAATCTCCCAGCATCTTAGCGCTACCAGGGATTGAAGAGAATGTCCACAGTATTTCCACCAGTCGGGTGCTGGAGAATCCAGGGTGTCCTGAAAAGGCCACCAGAAGTAATGCTTTAATGGAGTGACTAAAATCCAACCTGAGCTTTGGATCTTCTGGTCCTGAGGAACAGCTGCACTACCCAAGGGATTACATAAACATCTTGTCTCAAGAGTCACATCTGCAAAGACCTATTATTTTGAGCATCAGCTAGTGTTGTGGTTGAGATCATGGACTCTTAACCTAAAGGTTGCTAGTTTCACTCCCCGGCGGGACCCAACTATAGAATTCTTAATGTGACTTGTTCCAGTAAAATATCCAGCTGTATAAATGGGAAAAATTGCAAGTTTTTTTGGAAGAAAAGCACCATCTAAGCAACTTAATGTATATTGGAATCCATCCATCTTCCAACCGCTTATCCAGCATGAGGCCATGGGGAGCCTGGAGCCTGTCCCAGGCAGCACAGGGTACATGGCAGAGGACAACCTGAACTGGAAGCCAAGCTACCACACACACAAACATTCACACACTATGTGTAAGTGACTTAAAGACACAGACTGGCCCAACCACATGTTTTTGGGCCTCAGGAAGAAATCTTAACATGGGGAGAACACACAAACACATAAAGAAGCATACATACTCCACACATAAAAAGCAAGAATGGGATTCAAACACTCAAACCTGTACGGGTGTAGTGAAAATGTTAGCCAGCAAGCCACCATGCCACCCTGGATATCGGCATCATTCTTTCATAAGAACAACCTGCCAGCATCAATCCCTTATATTCTGTTATACTTTCAGAAACAATAAAAATTTGGATGCCCATGGAAAAACCTTTTAACCACAGTCCAGTTTCTTAACTCTTATTCACCTGTGCTAATTACTGTGTGTGATTTAAATCTTTGCATAACTATGGAATGTTACACTTATATAGTGCTTTTCAAGAAACCCAAAGAGCTTTTTACAGAACCAATGGGGAGCCACTTCAAACATCATCACTTTGGAGCACCCACCTGTTTCATGCAAAGGTAGCCACTCTGCGCCAGTATGCTCACCACACAGTAGCTAAGGTGGTGAAGGAGCAAGAGAAAATTCAGCAATTGGATACAGGGGATGATTAGGAGGCCAGATTTGATAAGGCCACGGTGGGCAGTTTAAGTCAGGATATCAGGGTATCGCCCCTGCTCTTTCAAAAGATGCCCAGGAATTTTTTATGACCTCAGTTAGTCAGGACCTTGGTTTTGCATCTCATCCGAAGGACGGTGCCAGTTTTTACAGAACAGCGTCCCCATCACTACACTGTGGCACACAGGATGGGCTTCCCTTATTGGCTACACCAACACCTCCTGCAGCAGCAACCCAGCTTTCCTGTTTGGTTTGACGTCCAAGTACTCCCCATGCCCAAACTTCTTAGTTTCAGATGGATTACCTGAATTGAAGATGGCATGGCTGCTGACACTGATATTGGCGTAAAGCTTGGCAGACATCATCAGGTAGGTATTTCATCCTCAGTCTGTGTCTCCTGTGAGCAATGTGGCCGCAGCATGCCCAGCAAGTCAGTCCAGAGACTCTGCCCCCTACTGGTGGATCCCCAGGCATCCACTCAATTATGATTATTTCTCAGACAAATTCAGCCAAAGCTACTTACAATGATATTCATTTATAAAGGATATTTAAATGTAATTCACATCTCTTTCTTAAGGAGGTACCATTCTGAGACTTACTGAATTAGCAACAGATTTTACGTAGATAGTCTGAACCTGTATACACTGTGTCACCTACCAGGTAGTCTAGTAAGCAGGGTGGTAGAACTATGTAAGAGTACTCATTAGGTGTTTGCCTTCAGCAAATAGTGAAATCTAAAAAGAGGGAGAAGAGGAGAGAGATGGGGGAAATAGGACACTAAGCCAAGAAACCTTCTGTTACTGAGCAGAAGCCTACACTTACAGAGCTCAGGGCCATAACAGTTCATCACTGACTGACCAGAAACCATGCGCTGGTAGAAGGCAGCTCTATCTTCACACTGGGAGATGGAGTAGGAGCAGAGATAAGAGAGATGGGCAGAAAAAGGCTTGAAGTAGCTGAAGGGAACCAGGGGGAGCCGGAGGAGCAGAGAGTAACCAGACCCACTACCGAACTCGGGCCCAGGTCACATGGAAATGAATTAGGTCATATGACCTCTGCACGATAACACAGCGTTGTTTTGGTTTGTTATTTGTTCTTTAAAATCCTGGCATCGCTTCCAGTCAAAATGTTTTGTGTGTGAGGAGCCGTGTACCATGCAGGCGACACACTATTGAACGCAGCTGTTGGCGGAAGCCCCAAGTGCAGACAAAAAGCCTTGTGTTTCG
>JAAGVU020000061.1:30172089-30188102 GCA_011763525.2 Mormyrus iriodes | reverse complement strand
TTCAGCCAATCAGCCCTCTAATTAGTAATCTAATTAGGGAGTTGCAGCGAAAACCCGCATACACACCGGCCCTTTGCAGATAAGATTGGCCACCCCTGGCTTAGAGGGTTCTTTGGTGAAATGATGCCTTGCTTTGTGGGGACGGTAAAAAAAAGAGTTGAAAAACCATATAGCCAAATGGATACAAACATAGGTAAGGAGTAGGGTAGAGTCTGTTCTCTGGCTCAGAAAGAAACGGTTACAAAGCTTCATCTTTCAGTCCATGACTGCCTCTCCTGGGTTTGGCATCACATTGCAGCCACACATGGGAGGTAACACAACACTGTTTATACCACCACTGCTCTAGCTGTAGAGGAAGTGACATAAAATATCACCGTTATCTGAACAAGCCTGTCCTGAAGCAGCTTTATGTAAATATTATCTATTTTCTACTCCAAACACCTTCAGACAGATGTTTGGCAACATTTTGACAAATTTTTTTAATAACTGGACACATAGCACATAAAACTCTGAGATGCTGTCTCTTGGCTGGATGCACAAGGCCATTCCAGAGCCTTTAAAACATTCATCATTATTTTGCAATTTAGCAGTCAATGCTATGAGCATTAATCTAAGCAGGTAGGCCCCGTCTCCCCTTCCCCACCCTAGTGCCATCACAGACAAACCCGCAGGAAGCTGACCCTGGCGCTCCTAACTTTGTGTGATAATGGGTGAAGCCCCTAAAACTCCTGGGCTGTACTTCTCTCACAAAGGAAATGGCTGTATGTGTGCAGATGGCCCCTGCAACAGGTCTCTCCACCCTGAGTGGTTCACAAGCCATTATAAGCCAAAACAAAGCCATCGTACGTCCCCTTTTCCACTGATACTTTATCATTTAGATACACATCATTCAGAATGATGTCATTGTTTGGCCCACCTCTGCCTCCCTCCTCTTTCATGGAATTTGAAAAGTTTCCTTTTCACACGTCTTAAGCATGGAATTAAAACCTGAATACCTAAAGCTGACTTGGTCTAAGACCGTTTTATGAGTTATTACAGAGTTAACTGTAAAGAATGCTGTTTCTTAAGCAAACAATCTAAGGATGCAACAGAATATACAACTCAAAAAAAAAACAAAAAACTTTGCATATATTAAGTAAATTATCCAATTAACATTCTTAGCAAGGACTGATGCTGAGGAAAGGGGCCCCATTGTTCAGGACTGCTGTCTATGGCCCACAAGACATGCTCATCCACTTGCACAAGCTGGAGGTTTTGCCTGGCGCACAGGAGCACAAAGCAGAGGCTGGTAAAATCCACTCATCCACCTGTGAGGCCAGCCCAGGCTGATCAGGCCAGAGCCAATCAGCGCGCTTATTCCCACACACAGCCAATCCCGGGACTTTGTGGAGTGGCACTGGGTCCATGGGTGAGCAAAGGCTGTCCAAGTGGCAGCTGTGAAGTGGACACTATCACAGGTGTGCCATCCATGGGTACCTCTCATCTGTGTCATTAACGCTAATGCCACGGGTCCTGGTTAAACATTACATAAGTCTAATAAATGAGTTCATTCAGACCATAATCCCCTGTGTAACAGGGATGACAAATGAAAAAGACATGAGCCAGGGGAACGGTAACTGAAGGCTGCGGGGGCTGTGGGTGTGGGAGGCAGCTTTGATTAAGGAAACTCAGGCTATTGATCTCCTGGATTAACTGCGGGACATTACAACGGGGTCTTGTGTTTGGCTGGCTAGGCTGAAGGCTCGCATATCCAAGGTGGAAGCTTGCCAGACGGCCCGAGGGCAAAGGAGAAGGCAGCGAGCCCCAGGGCCACACAGAGAACAACTGGGGGGAGCGGGGGGGGGGAATCAATGATGTCATCTCCCTAGCTCTTCATAGGTTCACTGTGTCGTTCTGCAATTGGACACAAAATGTACTATCCACCAGAAAGCAGTTAAAGCTGACTCCTGTACCATGAATGCTGGAATTTTCTACATTACATAGGACTCAGACTCCAAAAAAAAAGGCAGTATTCCCTGCATGGATGAATTTCTCATAATCATTTAGCGCTCCTGGTTTGCTTCCAAGGAGAATATGAACAGATTGAAATAACACACCTAATATTATGATTACTGTCATTCTCTGCCCAAACCACAAAGCAACAGCCACAGGAAGTTCTGGATTAACTCGATCTCTGGGAATAACAGAGGAATAAAGCTATAGCGTGCTACCTCTCCTGAGAAGTTTTAGGACAATAATGGCTTATACACATAACTGGTCGGTAGGGATACTAGGCCACAAATGATAAAGAAATCATTAAACCCATGCTGGTTCCTTCAGAACATGATTACAACACTCCACATGTAACAGCACCACAAAACGCTGACCACTGACTGGATAGTTACTTCTGCCAAGACTCAGTCCATAAACGTTTGTCTAAGTAAATCGCATCAGCTTAGGTCCCGTTCCATCTGTCTGATGCAATTTCAGACCATCGGGCTGCTCTACTTTGTCCTTTAAGTGCATTGACACCTGCCTCTCCCCCACGGTTACCCAGGTAACTCAACCAACTACAGAACCGCCATCAGTGTTACTGTGCTCTAACTTTGCTCCTTTGCTGCATAAGCAAATTCACAGCAGAAACCGGGAGTTGTATGTTGCCAGAATGTGATGATGGTGTGATTGTCATACGTAGATGGCAGCAAGATCGGCCTCGAAGGCCAGCGGAGACTCAGCAGGGACATTTGCAAGGAGAGACCCAGGTCTTAGAAGGAACCACAGTCCAATGAGCACAAAGAGCGACCTGCGCGCGCTCATTATGTGAGGGAAAGCGTATCAGCACAGAGTAGAGAGCTCTCATACATGCTAATGCCTCTAGCCTGCTTTGTTGCTCCCAATGAGAGAATCAGGAGTGTCTGTAGCCAGGTTGTCAGAAAATGTATGACAACAAACTCCGTGAGAGAGCCCCTGGGGCAGGCTGCCCAGCCCCTGACACAAAGATCCGTTCTGCTCAAAGCAAGACTCTCATTCCTACCAACATGGACAGACAGAGACTGAGTGTAGGCATGTGAGCTTGGTGATCAAGCTAAACGTGGGAGATCAGATGGTGTGAGCTTGGTCCCAAATCAACATGCAACACACCACTTTGAGATTAGGCTCCTGATGATCTACAGACTTCCTCCTACGACCCTGAGCCATGAAACAAAGAAGCACCCAATGAAAATAAACTGCCTGAGGAGCTCATGTCTGCAGCTCAGACAGACATGAGCACAAAACGTACGTGCATGGTGGCTGAGAAATCTTCACCATGAATGACTATTGCAAAAGCTAATGAGTCAATGTTACCTTCTTCTGACAAGGCTGGCCATTTAAAATTAAAAAAAAGTATACACAAGTTTACCTCCAGCACAATACAGTGATGGAAACTCGTAACTGCACCCAAATTCAAACATTTGTCTTGTCAGAATGACCAGAAAAGTCTGGTAAGACTGAGGTCAGAAGGCTTGTCTAGGTGGGTGAACATGGGGCTATCGTAGTATCTTGCATATGGGAGCCAAATACCCCACACTGACATCTAGTGTGAAGTCATGCAACTGAAGCAGGTCTCTTGTAGAGATGATCAAACTGAGGCATGGCGAGGAGCAGGCGAGTGAGCAGCTTTCCATTCTTGTGGCCTTGCCCAGTTTGTGAGTACTGGCCCTCTTTCTGGCTAGCTGCAGAAACCACTATCATAACAAAATGAAACTAGAAGCTTCCGCTTTCAAAACATTCTCTTGCATCCGAGAGAAGGTACTGGTTATCGACTTATGGACATACTTCGAATGCTGACAGTTCCCAGGAAAGGTCCCATTTTAATAGCTTTGATCAGAATAACCAATCAATAAACATCTACCAAACAATAAAACACCCATGTATCAATGTGATGGGGAAAATCAGTGGTGTAACGGTTCTGAAACAAAGATCTAAACTACCTTACAAATGTTCATGATCTGAAGTCGGCGTTCTGGAAGACGAAACTGCAATATCCACCCCCCCAACCCCAACCTGCTGCAGCACATTCAGCCGACTGAGCTCTCAATTATGCTACTAATGTTACAAAAGTCATTTTTCATTTCACAATTAACACTATCACACATGTAAATCACAAAATTATTATTCTGTCTAAAGTCAGGGCAAATTTTACACATTACACCTATTTTATTGTCTTCCAACTGCATGTGTCATGTGACTATTTTGGTCCAATCATGATCAAGTGATCACACCTGCTGTAAAAGCTAGGCTAGTTTCATTTGCTCAAGATGTATAATAACCCTGAGACTGCAGAGCACCTGGGCACATTCAAGTCAGCGGTGTGAGAATATTTTGGTTATCCAGTAGAGTACAGTATAAACCTCTCAGAAGATATAGAATTAAATCAAATGTGTCCACTTACTCATTTGCTTTGATCTGACATTATCCAGTGGATTCTTAGGAGAAACAGGTAAGAGTTTAGTCCCAATAAATCAAACCAAGAAATTATGACTGCTAGAATGTTTTACTGAGTTTTATGCTAACTCGCAGCCTTTGAACTTGTCAGTAGGGGGAGGGACAGGAAGAGGAAAGGTGTAGTGCAGGTTCGCACAGGATGCTCCCTGTTTCCTGGGTATGGCTGTAAAGGTACATGCATTCATTGTGTGACATTCGGTTTCATCATGTTCCATTTTCTTACATTACTTTCATGTTCAAATGCACAATGAAATCAATAAATACATTTCTTGACATGGACAGAACCTAAATTCACAAGTACATGTTCAACATGGAAACCATTATAAAATATTGTGGCTGCGAGTTGGTTACAGCAAAAGCTTGATACAGTCAGTCGTCATCAGCAGTTTAGGAACATTTTGATTTCCCAATAAATTACACCAAGGTGGGAGAGAAAGTAGCTGATGAGACCAAGACTGTTACAGCAAACTCAGGTATGTTGCTGAAAACATATCCAACACGTTAACTCATTTGAGACATCATCTGAGTGTCTGTAGCACTGGACCTCGGCAGAAGCAATCCCTGCAAGTGGGTCTCCCTGTGTCATTTAAGGCAATTTTGCTAGGAAATTCAGACAGAGCTAAAAAAAAAAAACCAAAAAACATTTTATTATATATATATATATATATATATATATAAACTACGGCTATAGGAATATTTATAGCCACAGGTTTGTAGACAGTACATGATTTAATTCATTACGATTGCTATTATGTGGCCTTATTTAAAAAAATTTCATTATTTGATATATTGATTTTTACAATGTGAAAATAAGCATCCCTTAGGCTTTGTTATTTAGACACGCTGCTGTTAAATAATGTCAAAATGAACTAAACCGTGAACCCAAAACAACAATATTCCAGGTCCATTTTTAACAATATCAAAATCATTTCACGAGACATAAGAAATTGTGATGCAGGCCGGATGTGGCCCATAGGTCTTGAGTTTGACAAATGTGGTTTAGAGGATCCTAAATTCACTGTACTGTACTGTGTGGAAAGTGTTAATGGCACAAAGCCCATCAGTGTTTTTACGAGGTGTTTACCCAGTTAAAAGCTTCACTCCACCGCTGTGCCCCAGGTGCTGGTGGGAATGAACACACCTCCTTTTGCCCGTTAATGGCACTGTGCACGAAAAGGAGCGGCACCCATTCCGACTGAGAGTGGTCGCCCCAGGGGCTTCAGCATATGGGCCAGACTCTATGGGAAGTGTGCCCCAGATGCGGTACCCCACGCCTTGCGGATGCCATCTCATCACCTGTTCTTGCCTGGGCATATCAAGGTATGTCGGTAACCTACCCCTGGGGGGTAAAAATAAATCCCCAGTGCGGTAATGGGGTTATCTGTGTGGAAAAATGACTGATGGTCGTGCTGCGATAGATCACACGCACATGTGTACGCACCCACACGCACACATCATTTCACGCAAACATTTACACATTTTTCCACTGCTGGAACTTTATACTGGAACCAGAACCTTTTTCAGAACCTACTCCAGACTAGGTACGTTTTGTTCAAACACTAACTACTTGGGAAACACTTACAGCCATAGTTTGCTGACTGGTTGACCACAAGCACCGGTGCTAATTTGCAGTTTGCAAGTTACACGGAAGAGCAGGAAAAGAGATGTAGAGGAGCAAAAATTGAGCAGATGGAATTATTTTTGGACTCCAATTACATTTAATGCATCAATTAATACATTTTTTGCTTGTATCTCCATACATCTGCATCGGAAAATTCGATTGCTAACCAATATACTTTTGTCTCCTATTGCAGGTGCTGGCAATGAAACTTGCCAGCACTTATTAGCAGGATAAAATGAAATAGTCTTCTGTGGAAAACGAAAGATGAACTGCTGGCCAGATTAAATAATCATTAAATCATGATAAAATCTTGATTAAATCAAGAATTATGAACATGTCATGGGTCATATAAGTAAAACAAATAAAAGGCTGTGCCCTGTTTTGATCATGACCAGTCCCCACAATATCTAACAAACAACTAATAAAACAACTTATTTATCCTCCATGTTTTGGCATGGCAGTGTAGTTTTGTATGAAATTGTGTGTGAAGTGTAACCTATAACCTTTTTGTGTCTTCCGTTTCCAGTTCCGGTTCCAGTTCCTGTTGTGTGGTGTGAAAGTGACCCATGTTAGTGGCCAAGAGCTACAGAAGTTCCAGGTGGAGACACCCCAGGGACTTGTAAACTGGGACCAGGTTCTGGAACTTAATTGTGAAAGCACCTACACAAAACTCTGCATGCCAAAACAGCCGGAAATAATAGTTGAAGTTAATCTGGCCAATGAGGCCATGGTCATGTCATGGACATCTTTGATTCTCCTGCTCCTGTCTTCTACTCTACACATATTTAAGACCTGCGATGGACTCAAACTTGATATTTCTCTTCTGAACTTCATTCATAAGATCAAAATGCAGCAAAGACTTGAGATACTGAGTGCTTGTTTCACAGAACAGCCTACCCAAACCTGTTTGGGACTTTGGGACAGTTTAAGCAGAATGGTGGCTCGGAGGCTAATGATCTGCCCCAACAATCAGAAGGTTGTTGGTTTGAATCCCATGAATGCCAGGAGTTATTCTACTCCATTGGGCCCTTGAGCAAGGCCCTTAACCTGCAATTACTTTATCCTGGATATGACGTTAATTTATATCCAGCCCAGCAAGGGGGTCCCCAACTTACAGGGAAAACTTGGGGGTTGTTAGCAAGACTGGCACTCCAGCCACTGGAAAAAACTCACACTGGTCCATTTGGACTAGGGTGGTGCTGAGGCATCACCCGCCACATGGCTGCACTCAGATTCTCATCCCTGAGGTGGTTTGTCGTGTGGTGGGTGCGGCAACGCGCTGTAATCAGCGCACGCTCCTTACCTCTCTCTCTCCTCTATGTCTAGAATAACAACCCATATGTGTTTTCTTTGCTATAGTTAGCTGTGCTGAGTTGAGGATGAACCCTGACCACAGAGCTGCTTGTGAGCCAAGGAGACACTAAGGTCACTGTCATTGCATGCGATTCTTCCCTTCCTTATTTTGCTGTTGACTCTCAGGTGTCCGTCACAGTTGACTTTATCCCCTGCTTGTCATTGTTTCATTGTATTGCCATAGTTTCCTCCCAGGGGGTATTCCACATTGGAATGCATGTACTTTTGTATAGCTGATTTGTCAGCATGATGCTAAGTCTTTTATTCTGCTTTCTCTTCTTCCCTTGAATTAACAGATCAAGGAGTGGACAGAAATGTTTCATGGAAGTGTCTAAAGAATATATCCACATCTTGGCATCATCCAACGTACTGTCCTGTCTGCAGTGTCCATCTCCCCGCTCCACAAGCTGAATCTTTTGTCCTGGATCTCTCAATCCCAGAGTTGTTATCTATGCTGTTTACAACTGTTTTTAATTGGTATATGCAGTATTTTCCAGCTGTCCTACTGAAACATTGAATTGATGGGCTAAAGAAATAGTCAGAAATAGTTTCTTGCTAATATAGGCATTTTATGTTCTTGAATCTCTCTAATAGCAGTAATAAAAAATGTCTGAATGACCAATTGACTTCAGCCTCAGAAAGGTTCATTGCACTGCCTTCACCTCAAAGAGACCCATTTCTTACAGGGTTCAGGAGTATAACTGATCAGAGTAGCACTGTTCTTCTGGTCATCTGGTTTGACTGTCAGCCTGGAACATGCTTAAAATCTGTTCAGCAGGATCGCCATTACTGTTAAATCTCTTGCCAGATGACGAGTCTCTCTATAAACAGGCTTTCCCTTCTTACATGATTCATTCTGTCCTTGGTTTGCCAAAAGGCAACCAGCTTTGGTCAAGCCAGAGTTATCAGTCACCCCAAAACGACTCACACACCAGCACCAGGAGGTTGCTCACTGTAAAACTGCAAGTGAGCAGTCTACCTGATGCTACTGATAGCTGACCATCTAATGGCATGCAGAGGGAACTTGAAGGGACTCGCATTCAGATCAACCAACCCACCAACGGCTAGAGTTCTACAGAAAGATGGAAAAAATATAAACAATAAATAAAGCCTTAGGACTGGGAGATGAGTCCACATTTCCAGTGGAATGAGGTTAATTATCTATGCAAACAAACACAAAATGAGGGATGGATGGAAGAATCCTTTCAGATGCCCTGTCTGCTGTCAAACTTCTGGAAACAGAGCTTGGCGCGCTCTTGTGTTTTAATTTGACTTCTCCAAGTAGCACTGGAATACATAAACATTAACCAAGCTGATCGGCACCCACGTGACAATGATTCCCTTGTCTGTTCCTCACACACAAATGCAGACCATGGCCAACACACTCAACCACAGCCTAACACACACAAAAAAAACGCTTTTGCTTGTCAGAAAATAAACCTCATGTGTGCAACCTCAAGAAACCATATGGCATTAAGAAGGAATGGGAAGAAGAGGTTTACAAAACGATAGCTTCTTAACTGGAGTAAATTCCATGACATGTTGATACTACGAGACCTGCAAGAGCCCTGATGACTTGAACTTAATGAAGAGTATCACATATGGTTTTACAACAGGTTACCTCATCTCAATCTCCCTCTCAGAGAGTGTCACCATGGGGTCTTTCGGTTACTTTTAAGTATGGATTTACAGTCATGTAAATGTTAATTACACTATAGAGCTCATTGCATTTTACAGCTAAGATGCTGTGAGACCTATGGTCATAATGAAATCACAGGTTTATGGCGATGTAGTACTGACATCATGCTGTAATGTGCGTGACTAAAGCATGCCATCTCTGGAAGCCGCCAGGTAGCAAGAAAGAACACACTCTCCATGATGCAACATGTTTACTTCGACACGTCTTGTTGGAACTCGGCAGTGAGGTCTATGGGGCATATCTGCTGGCAGCGGGTAGCATTCCGTTTAAGGATGCATTCATGAAACAATGATAGATAAGCCCAATGAGACATGGTGTGACTGGGGGATCGCTCACAATGTTGTGTTTGTGCCTAAAGCTAAATGGAACGTGCAGGGTGATGCTGGTTCGTGCTGAAACATTCATGTCAAAGACTGCCTGAGAAACTCCAAGAGCAAAAGAGATACCAGTGCATTAGACCCCACAGGTAAACCAGAATGATGATAAGCATAAGCAAGTGAGTGCAGGCAGATGAAGGACATTATCAGGTGATCACAGGATGGCTAGGTGTTTCAGGATCTGCAAATGTATCTTGGAGTTGTCAAGATTTTGCTGTAACCAAAACTTACCTTGGATTTACATGTAGTTTTGTAGCTGATATTCAAAGGCAGGTCCAACAGAAAGCCTCCCTGGGAACTGATGTTTGGGTCCACTTACTTAGCAACCACACCCACAGTGACCCAGCATCCTGAACCACTATGACTGACCATATCCCCAGAGCCAAGGATACAGGGGTTGTTGCTATCAATGCTGCAGTTGTCCAGGATAAGAGGAATTCCATCCAGTTCTCTGACCTAAGGGAAATGGAAAGATCAAGGTCAGTACTTCTTGTAACAGCCACCTAATCCAATGACACAAAAGACATACCTAAAGGCTAATGTGGACCTTCAGAAGATTACAGATGAAATTCATACACCAAGGAGAAGGCGCTATCTTGCAATTGTTCCCTGCACCTTTTGGCTTTAGCTACATACGGCTTCATTGCTGTAAACCCAATACCTTTCAACTCTATAAACAGCAGTCCTTAAGACAGACTAGATGCCATTGTCATCACTGCTTTGATCTAAATTTCTAATACTGTGGTCTATAAAGACAAGGTTAAAAAAAAACAATGATCACATGATCAGTGCAGGCATTCAATTAGCAAAATTCTGTCAAGGCAAGCATATAAAGATCTACATGTGAAATGGAGTCCTCCAGGGAGGGAATTAGGGCCCCAATCAGCAGATGCTAATCCTGGGGGGTGGAGGGTCACTCCCCGGGTCCCTTGTTGTTCGGGTCATCAACCCAGGCTCCAGACCCAAGCCTCATTAGCTAAGCTTTGGTGCTGTGCCTCATCCAGATTAGGTGGTCTTGGGGCACCATGTCAACCAGCTTTGTAGGTCTCTGATAGAGGCACTCAGCCATCTATATGATATATTTATATGTAATTTATAATATGTATAATACTGTAATATATAATATATAATTATATACACACACACACACACACACCAGCATGGATGCTACCCCAAGTCATAGTCCTGAGGTCTCCATGCATAGTGCAGCTCTTATCTTCATGTGGAAACCTGTGTGGTAGAGTTTTTTTAAATTTCCTATAAAGATGAGCCCAGTCATATGGCCAATACAGTAGAAGTCTGACTGGGTAATTGGGAAAGATGAGGGTTCGGCTCCAAGCAGCACACTTAAGATAATGTTAACTTTTGTGTAGGACATCCTGTTAGCCCCCATCAGCACATTAGCATTGGCACTGTAGTTATTAAGTCAGCATGTCCAGTGCTATATAGTGAGGGACCTCTTCACAACTGGCCAATGGGTGAGACAAATGAGAAACAATGGCAAGGCTTCTGAAAGTCTACATATATAGAAGAAACTGATGACATCTATTGTACCACACTAATGTGTGCTCAATGCTACCAACGCAGCCTCCCATACTGCAGTCCTGAATGCCACAGGACGCTCAGCAGCATGAAAATGCAGTGAAGCAAGGGAGAGGCGCAATGCTCCAGCGTCTATACCTCACATGCCCTGCACACAGAACATGAGTATATGAAAATACAGTGAATTTGGATGGCAGTGCAATGGAACAGGAAACATGGTCTAGTGTCTGAACTAGGACAGGGAAATGGGGGAGACCTCCCAATTTGATATTATATTGATATTTTTATGCCAATTCAATTTGTATCACAAAATTCAATAGCTTTTGCTGAAGAACATTTTAAGTCTACATTTAAAGTATAGACAAATGATGTAACTTGCATGTATTCGTCATATACCTTTCTGTTACAGAATTTTCGGTTCAAATGTACAATGAAATCAATGAATAAGTTACTTGACACGGGTGAAATCAAAATTCACAAGTAGATGTTCAGCATGACAGACAACTTGGTAATGGTACCTGAGTCCTTGTTACATCTAGTACTGGAAAGATTAAAGACCCTCCTACATCACTTAAATTAGTAGTTTGGGAACAATTTGTTTTCCCAATAAATTACACCAACACCAGAGAGAGGAAGCAATTGATAAGACCAAGACTGTTGGTTATGTTTTACCAAACTCGAATATGTTTTTGGAAACATCCAACATGTTCACTCCAATGCGATGACATCATCCGAGCATGTGTACATAGGGGCAAAGCGTAAACAGCCCAGGCACCTTAGTCTCCTGGTGGCATTTAAAGAGCTTTTGCCATGAAACTCAGACCAGGCTTTATATATACAAAAAAAAAAAAAAAACTACAGCTGTAGCGGTGTTAATTGCTACAGATATGCAATTATAGTTGGTACGAACATGGGATTTAATTAGTACTGTTATGATGCACTCCAGGGACATAGGAACCAGGGGGACATGTACCCCCCCAATATTTCATTTGGTTTTATTCACCCTTCAAGTAAATAGACCACTGTATTTAAATTATTAATATCAAACTCTCTCCTATGCCCTTGATGCAATCTTATTTATGAATTATTATTAATTTTACATATTCATTTTACAAATAACATAGATTTTAATTGTGCAAATCAGCATCTCTTAGGTTTTGTTATTTAGACACATTGACAGACAAAAATAGTTTATAACTTGAATGAATGTTACATTTATATAGCGCTTTTCAAGACACCCAAACAGCTTTTTACAGAGCCAATGGGAAGCCACTTCAACCACCACCACAGTGTAGCACCCACCAGGATGATGCGACGGCAGCCATTCTGCACCAGTACACTCACCACACAGTAGCTAAGGTGGTGAAGGGGCAGGAGAGAATCCACCAATTTTGATATAGGGGATGATTAGGAGGCCAGATTTTTTTGAAAGGGCCACAATGGGCAATACTAGCCAGGACATCAGGGTACCACCCCTACTCTTTTCGAAAGATGCCCAGGGATCTTTTATGACCTTAGAGAGTCAAAATCCCAGGTTTACGTCTCATCCGAAGGACGGCACCATTTTTACAGCACAGAGTCCCCGTCACTGCACTGGGGCGTTAGAATCCACATAGACCACAGGATGGGCTAACCTGCTGGCCACACCAACACCTCCTCCAGCAGCAACCCAGCTTTTATAAATGGTCTCCCATCCAAGTACTGACCAGGCCCACACATGCTTAGCTTCAGGTGGATTACCCAGTCTGAACGGCAGGTGGTATAGCTGCTAACTTTTTACAGCCTAATTGTGTTCGCAATTTAAATAATAACTTCAAAACAAAATTCTGTTTTTCCCTGCTCTAGCGAAACTGCAACTGTGAATTTAGTGAACCGTTACACTGCTAGTAAAGACTGTCTCTTACACTGAAGAGCCTTTTTAAGCCATTGTTTAAATTGCGTTGAGGGTTGTCACCTTGCACATGTAGCTGAGGGTTTGTGACTGCTGGGAAAGATGCAAGCGAATGTTAGTGGTATTACTACAATATTTTACTGCAGGAAATCTTACAGATAGTCATATTCATGTTTAGGTGTTTGGTTATGATATAAAATCCAAAGTTTGCTTAGATGTTGTGTTTAAACTGCGATGGTGTTGAAAAAATAGCACCGTGATAACACCATAGCAGACTCACAGATGTTAGTCCCTTAATAAAATGTGTGTGCAGTGACAAAGGTGATCAGCACACTAATAGTACAATATGTTTAAATTGAGATCTAAAAATTGATTTTTAACTCTTGTGGAGATCTAAAAATCACTACCTCAAAGAACTGCCATTTGTAACTGAATTGGTTTTTCCCCCAGCCCCTAGTCAAATACGTCACATGGCCAGCACATGGGTACATGGGAAAAAAACTGCCAAACAGACACTGGTTACACCTGATCTGAGACATTTCGACCCCTGTGTTACCCATGATGCATGCCCCTGGTAACACTGTCGGATAAATGAGGAGTGGTTTCAATGCCAGCCAGACCTAATCGTGCCAGATAAGGTAAATCACACCGTTACAGCTTGCTGAATGATAGCCGGAGGGGGGACTTTATTTAGGGCTTGGTACCAACTAGTCTGGCATCTGAATTGCCTGTTGATTAAGAGAGACTGACAATGTGTGTGTGCTTGGGTGTCCGTGTGAGAGTGTACTTCTGTCTAAGTACAAGGCCATGTGTGGTGTGTCTATAGCTGCATTTCCCTCTTTGTGAGTGTGTCTGCATGCAAATGTGCGAGAGTGAGAGTATAAGGGTGCGTGTAAGTGTGTGGGGTGAGGAGGGAGTTGTAGGGGACGCTATAAATATTGTTAATTAATCCTCTGAAAGTACAGCATTGAGTAGAAAGAAAAGGTTCATCCAAAATAAGCCATCTCCTCAGGCAGGGAAATCACACAGAAATGACAGGGGGTCAGGGCGGGGTGGGGGTACCGACTGAATCTCAGGAAGATTACTCCTTTAGCAGATACAGACCTGAATGACCCCCTTTCCGACCTCGTGGGCCTGACCTCTGACTTCTGACCCCGCTTCCCCCCCCAGCTCTTTGTGTGCTGTGTGTGGGGCTTTTCAGTCATGTTAATGGGGAGGTCGCACAATCTGAAGGCTGGGAACCTCAAGGTCCCAAGGGATGGGCTGTCAGGGAGAAGTAAGAGTTTAATTGGACATACAACACCTCCAGGAATCTATTCTCAGGCCATTCATAAAAAGAAGAAAGGGGACGGGGGGTCAGGGCAAAAACAGGGAATGAAGGGATAGGAGATGTTTTGCACAAAAAAGCAGCGGACCAGGAACGTCGACCTATATCAAATCCGCAGGCAAATCCCTGGATTAGCAGGGGCCATTGTTCTTCCACTGGCAAGGGTTGGGAGGGGGGAACTTGGGGGCTTGTGGACGGAACCCCGGACTGCAGTGATGACAGCCCAGCCGGCTTGGAGCAGAGTCGCTGACGGAGCAAGGCCTGGAGGAGAAGCCAGGGAATTTCACTGGCCAATCTCAAATTCTGTCCCCCAACCGCTTTGAGAGAAAAACAGGAGCAGCCTGAATGTGTGACCCCTCCATGGATAATATATACTTTGGATAGCACACATATCCCTCAACATTTTATTAAAAGACTTTTTCTAATATTTATGGAATATTTATGCCCAACTAGTTTCTCCCTTTATGAAAAAGTACTTATAATGAAAAATACAACCCGAGCGAGCCCAAAAAGTGACAGGGGAGACCACCTACCAACTCGACAGTTTCAAACCTGACTCCTGGAATATACGCATCGGTCACAACCATCAAGCGAAATGTGCCGGAGGATGAAAAATTAGCAAGGGGTTCAGATAACACAGATTAGTCAGCTTGCGGTCAGTTTACCTGAGAAAAGGTCTTAATCACGGGCAGTCAGCAATCTTCAACTTTACAGAACTTAAAAAGACTTCACAACCATAAGCAATCTTCAAATACTCCTACAAGGGAACATTCCTCTATATACCATCTGTATAGTATTACAGCACAGCTCTCTACAGTATGCTAGGACACTATAGTATGAGTACAGTACAGTTCCCAACAGTATGATAAGTAGGGTAGAGCCCCCTACAGTACTGAAAACAGTACAGCATTCTACAGTATAAGGATAATATAGTCCCTACAGTATTAAGCTCAGGGTACAGCACACCCTACGGTATTATGAGTACACTCTACTCTCCTATGGTATTAAGGGCAGGATATAGCCCCTACAGTATTATGAGTACACTACAGTCCCCTATGGTATCAAGAGCAAGGCACAGCCCTTACAATATTATGAGTAGGGATGCACTGATACCGATGCCGGCATTGAGTATCAGGCCGGTACTGCGGTCAAATACTCATACTTGTACTCGTAAAAATTGTCCAATACCAAGAACCGATGCCACTTAATTGCTACATTATGTTAAAATTCAAAGCCATTGCATTTTGTCAGACTGTACAGTTTGTTCTGCTAAAGTGTCAAGAGGAAGAAGGGACAGTACGTCATTTAACACAAGCAATTAGATCAAACATCTAAAGATGCACCATAGCACAGAGTACACAGAGTCTGCTAATGCTGGCAGAGAACGACCGCAACAACAAGCTCAAGCGAAAATATTGGAGAAGCGAGAGAAAATGAAACCAATGCGTTATTTATATCTAACATTAAATAAACATATTTAATGTTAGGTATAAATAACGTTTCAGTTTCAATCACCAATATAAGTACACCTGGGTACACGCTTTTTTCGCTCCTATAAAAAGAAAAAATGATAATGGGCAAGCAGAGCAGTCACAGTTCTCACGGTCTGCGTCACTGCGACGTGCAGTTACATTTCTAGGGAGGTGCGCGTCAGGCTACGGTGGAGGGTGCACGGCTACGCCCTACTTATGATGGAGATTCGACGCAGAAGTATAAATCAGCATTTACAGTCAAGGTTT
>JAAGVU020000061.1:30119964-30171989 GCA_011763525.2 Mormyrus iriodes | reverse complement strand
TATAAATAACAATTCAGTTTCAATAACCAATATAAGTACACCTGGGTGTACGCTTTGTTCATTAATATAGAAAACCAAACAGTGCTTATTAATTAAACACTTATCGGATCTGTACTCTGTATCGGCCGATATCCAAAGCCCAGTTATCGATATCGGGACAGAAAAAATGGGATCGGTGCATCCCTAATTTATAGAGTATAGAGAGTATATTACACTCCCCTATGATTTTAACTGCAAGGCGCAGGATCCTACACTATTATGAGTACACTACACTCCGCTATGGTATTAAGAGCAGAGTATAGCCCCTATTTTTTTTTTAGGAACCAGAACCTTTTTCCAGAACCAGAAACTTCTGTTGTGTTCACACCACAGCAACTCGGCCTGATTGTATTTCCTTGGAGGCAGGGTCTGGAACCTTTTTTTAGTACCTACTCCAGACTATGTACTTTTTGTTCGAGCATGAACTACTGGGGAAGCGCTTTCAGTGATAACTTGCTAATTGGTTGACCACAAGCACCGCCACTAACTTGCAAGTTACACAGAAGTGTAGAGAAAAGAGATATAATAAGCAGAACTAAAATTAAGCAGATAGAATTATTTTTGTACTTCAGTTACATTAATGAATACATTTTTTTGCTTGTGTCTCCAAATTTCTGTGTCAAAAAGTTTGATCGACAAGTAATACATTTTGGTCTAATATTTTCCGTGCCGGTGGTGAAACTTGCTAGTGCTTATTAGAGGAATACGTTACACCATTTTGTATTCTGTGAAACTGAAAGATCGATCTGCCAGCCAGATTTAATAGTAAAAAATAGGGACAATTAGCGGTACATGTGTTGTGAATGTAGGATTAGTCAACAGATACAGAAACACAAAATTGTTCTGGGCTGGAATTTCCCTTTAAACCACCGGCTGCAGTAAAATACACAGGTGTATAAACTGATGAACAGAGAGTACTGTACAAAAATTTAAGGCAGTCAAAGGAAATAATGGTTAAGTGATCTTCATGTCGATGGATTATAATATTATGTCAAAGTGTGTCAGCTTAGCCGTTTCATAACCTCTCCTAAAATCACCCCATCATTTACACAGCAATCATCCAATACACCCCTGTGTTTTTTGACTTGACCACTAGCACACCGTATTTAACTATTGAATAACTCATACAGGGTTTTAAATAATTATGTTAATTAGTTAATTGATAGTAAAATAGTAGTTAGTAAAAGTTAAACAAATGCTGGCTGAGATGCCCCTGTGGAGAGGTTCGGGAACTGAAGTAGTGTTCTTCTAGCTATCCAACAAATTCTCAGTGACTTTTTGGAGAACAGAAGAAGTTTTTCATGGTTATTCAGCATAAAGGTCCCAGTTCTGTTGTGCGGTGTGAAAGCGACATACGAAAGTGGCCAGGATTTCGAAAGTCCCCAATCGACACAGCTCAGGGACTTGTAACCAGGGAACAGGTTCCAGAGCTTTAGTGTGAAAGCACCTATTATGAGTACTCAACACTCCTCTATAATGTTAAGAGCAGTGTGCAGTCCCCCACATCGTACTCCATCCTGCAGGCATATCACCCGTTCCCCTTCATTGCCTCCGTACCTTATTCCGGTTTTCCGCATTGCTGTGACACAGGTTCCCGAGGAGCCGCACCAGGTGTGCCTTAAAGCTGACAGCAGGGAGCGAAGCCAGGCCAACCACAGAGAAGTCTTGCATGGTGCTGAACGCATTGTGACCCGCCTTGCCCAGGAAGTGGACCTCCTTCAGGAGCTCTGACAAGGTGGCAGGTTAATAACTATCAGACACACAGGTTAGCAGCAGTGTAGGCAGGCAGAGAAAACAGGGATTTATCAGGCATGCGGCATTGATGCCAGGCGGGTCGCCTCAGGTGCTTCTTTTTGGGATGGGGTAAGAGGCACGGGGGATGGTGGGGGGGGGCTGCGTGTGGAACCAGGGCTCCAGGTATCTGACAAATCTCCTGTTCACACCAGTGATAAGTCATTAAGGTCACGGAAAGTCCCACAGCTGAACCACTTCAGAGGCAGTTCAAATTCCGTTGCTCCCCGACTGGGAAAGTAATAAGAATAATTGAAGACCTGTGATGACAGACTGATTTCATTCGGGTTCATGCACTTGTCGGGCAGGTCTTTACCTACGGTGCTGCTGAGGAGTGTTGGGTGATCCTGCAGGAACATGAATGGTTTGCAATCTGAGGTCATCTCGCACAGCACGTCCAGCAGCCTCGTGACAGTCAGGGCATCCTGCAACGACAGAACTGGGTCATGGGTTCTCCCAGGAGACAGAAGCCTGGAGTGGCCTTAGACCAGGGATCACTCATCTTAAAAACACCAAGCAGCCCTTGATTCCTCGGGAACCCTGCACTTTCACCTTCGTCATTGTATCTCTCCACTTCGCTCTTCCATACAAACTGATTCTGAGACCGAAATGTTATTCTCTTTAGCTTAGCTTCACTGCAAACGTGGGGCCAATTTTATGATACAACTTCTGTAATTTGTCTTGAGGCTATAAATTATTGCTGCTCCAATTTCCATGACATCTTCAATGATTAGAGCTTTAACTCAGGCAAGAAAACTCCAACCTCTGGAAGACAACCCGTGCCAGCCCAAGGTTGGTGTGTCACCCTGTCAAACAAGCAGCAGATTCTATCTAAAGCCTCCTATCTGCCAGACCGCCACGAATCCTGGCACGGTGGCAGCCAAACACGCCAAGGTCATGATGACGACCCACAGGCTCCTTCCTCTTATCTTCTAATCAGTTACTGTACTCTTCATATCGCTAAATCAGAAGCATATTTAAGCGGGAATTACACACATGCATGTCAAGAATAGGACTTGGGAGTGATGTGACAAACGACACAGTACCCAGGCCTAATTTCCCCCGACGGGTTGAGAACTGGCAGGTTATGAGAGCCAGGCATTCTGAAGGCCTCTCTAAGGAGGAATGGCATGCTTGGACTCGGTAATGGCCTGGCCCGCGGTGGATCTTGATTACGAGCACATTGAGGGGGAGTGCCAGACTGCCGAACAGGCTGACACGCAAATCTAGGACCATCAGTGCCACCCAAACCCATGACGAGGAACCTCAGGATCATGGGGTAATTTGTTGCTATTTTGTCGTTCAGTTGACTTTTCCCAAGAAAATTAAGATTTTATCCATTTATACGGCTGGATGTTTTACTGGGTCAAATCGATACACGTACCTTCTTAAGGGTACAACAGCTTGCTCCTTCCAGAGACCTAAGACAACTTCAGGTTCATGCCCTTGTCCACTCTGTTACTTTCTACTCAAGGTAAATCACTCTAATATAGTGGAAGGGCTCTAGGAACTCAGACTATCACACAGATATGTGTCTTTTGGAGCGCCCCCCCACTCCACATACTCCCTCCTGCCCATTTGGACCTCACCGTGTCCGCGGGGGAGGGCCCAGACGCCAGCTCCAGCACAGCCTTACAGTGATCTACGAAGTAGGTAGCCAAAAAGTTTGCAAGCCTGGGCAGGATAACAGGCTCCTGGCGCTCCTCTGGTTCCCCCAGCTGGGCCGCAATGAGCTCCAGTAGGGTCACCCTGCAGCAAGATTAATAGGGAAAGAGAGACCTATCAGACAGATGTCCACAATAAACTAGCACTATATCTCTTCAGAACACCAGTCATGTGACAGGAAAGAACCTGCAGTTAAGAGCTGAATCCAGAAAGCTGTAGAGTTTAGGAGCAACCTAAACTTGGTCCAAGTTGTGGCGCTAAACCTGAAGTAGCAGACTCTTGCTGAGACCAGCTTGTAAGGTTGGGGGGGGAGCTGAGGATCCCAACTGACTTTGCCTGGGTTTCTTGAGTCTTGGCGGAACAGCTCGCTGTGTCTTTCGGCTTTTGTTCCACCTGAGCTCTCGATTAACCGGTGTTGACTGAACTGCTGATTGAGCAAAACTAGGAGCTGAAAGAAACTTTAAACCAAATGTGTTCCAGCCCTATTTTAGCTGTGTCACACCGAACAATTAAGTAACCAAAAGGCTTAAAATTAAAGTTCAATATAGGTCAAATAGTTTTGAACTTTTTTGGATTGTACAATGAAAGATCAGATAAATGGAACATAGGAGATGCTGCATATTTTTTTATTATATGTAATTAACAAAAATTGAGTTGTGAAACTCATTCGGTTTACAGCCAGATAACGTGGTATAAAACAAACTACCCAGATGAAAAATCCTGCCCCTTCCCCACTCAGGAGTTCCACCCGGCTCACAGAGGACAAAATTCAACGGAATATTATGTTTTTAAGTTGCAGCAGTACATGTTAACTGTAGCTCTCCTTTCCCAAGTATTAAAATAAGAACTTTCATCTCACTGGCAAGCATCTCACCCGATCTTTCCATTACCTTTTCATGACAATATGCGTTCATCAGAAACTAAAGATAAAAGTACCCCGGAAAGAGAAAGATAGATTTTTCTGAGCAAGTATACATTTACTACCCAGGCAAACAGCCTTAAATATTTTCTATCACTGCCTAAGACTTTCGTACAGTACTGTATCTTTCATTATTTATTTTAAAAACAAATCATTTCAGGGTTTTGTTTTGTATTCTAGGCATGTACATCTGTCTCAAAGCAACTGCTCTTTTCAATCTCTGTTATGCGAGGGGTGAAACCCACACAGCTTCCACAGGGTTACCTCTCAGGGCAGCTCAGCTCCAAAAACATCTTCTCGGTGAGCTCAGGAGACTTCAGGAAGTGCTGCGTAACTATTAACACTCTGAAAAGAAGTGAGAGAGACAAGGCAGAAGGGATGGTTACCCAGCTACAGAGACTGACATTTTTATCCATCTTCGAGGACAGGGTCACGGTAGGCCTGGAGCCTCTTACAGAGAGGAAACAACCAGGATTCGATGCCAGTTCAATGCAAGGCACAGAAACACCAATTCTCCTAACTGTTAGTCTGTGGATTACAAGAGGAAACTTTTCGAGACATGGGGAGGGCATGGAAAATCCACACACACACAGCCCTGGAGGTGTGAGGCTATAGTGGTAACCCCACCGTAACACTTTTGTAAACAGTCACTTTGAGTAGTCTCTGGTCAGTGTCAGTTTTCACAATTGAAAAGAAAACCTTACAGCCCCCATACCTTAAACTTGCTCCTATTACCATACACAAGGTTTTACAAACATGCACCTTAACGGTCATCTGTCAAAGTCCTTCTTCACCATTATCTTCTCCACGCACAATAACATATCAGGATCGATCATTTATCAAATTTGTGCACATTTCAGATTGCTTCATCTCCCTGATTAATCTGAAGCCTAAATTTGGGGACTGAAGGGAAGTTATGACATTAACATTCTAATATTTCAGCAAAACACAAATGCAGGCAAAATCTTTCCATTTTGTAATGGAGATAAAAGGAATGCTTGACATGTAACAGCAGGTGGCGTAGTTGTTAACCATTGGCTGTTGCTTTATTCGCAATGCGGGCCTTGGTATAATACCTTTAAATGACTTACTTAACTTTTTAACTTGAACTGTTCCAGTGAAATTCACATCTGTATAAATAGGTTACTTTGGGTAGGAACCTCGCAATGAAGAAATGATGATGATCATCATCATCGTCATCATTAAGAATGAATAATAGGAAGAACAACAAAATATTTCAGGAATGACCTTGCAGTGATGATCGATCTGACATTCTCTGAAAGAGTAAGAGACCAAAATCAGAGCAACGTCCAGCTATTGGAGAGAGGGTCCATGAAAACAGCCCCAAAAGGTTTCACAGTCGGCCAGTCTGCGGTACCCCAAGCCCTCAGACTTCCTCACCCTGCTGAGAAGAGCAGACTGAAAGCAAACTCCTAGTACACGAGAGGTCCACAAAGCCAGAAAGCGCAGGGATGGCTGAGGGAAAACTGCAGCAGTCCTGAAAGATGGCCCATCTGGGTTTGTGGCCTGCCCTCATTGTTTGTTATATTCAGCTGTAAATTCACCCGGACGCGAGAGTGGCTGGACCCCGTGGGGCTCAACAGCCGCTATCCCTCTGTTGCAAGTTCCTGCGCTGACCTTGGACCCAGGGTGGCGGTTTGAATTTAGCTGGCCCAAATCATGGCAACCCACCTTGGGAATGCGGAGCAGTGGTTGCACTGCTGGCTAGAGAGCTTGTAGCCATCTCAAGAGGAGAACCAGGAGAGACTGTTAAGGCAGACAACCAGCTGTATGTGGGGGCAAATAGACCAACACCCAGTCCACACTGAGACCTACACTCACCTTAAGTACAGCTCATTCCACCACACCCTGAGCTCACTGGACCTACGCCCATGCTAAGTACAGCTCTTACACACACACCCTGAGCTCACTGATACCTACGCCCAGTCCAGCTCATACACCCCACCCTGAGCGCAACCCTACGGCCAGTCCAGCTCAATCACCCATACCTTGAGCTCACCCCTGTGCCCAGTCCAGCTCATATGTCCAAACCCCGAGCTCACCCCTACGCCCAGTCCAACTCATATACCCATACCCCGAGCTAATTGAGATCTATGCCCAGTCCAACCCATACACCCAACGCTCATACGCTCATTGGACACTTACGCCCAGTCGAGTTCTGGCTGCTTCTGGCACAGTGCAATGACCTTCTTGGCCACGTCCTGATGCTGCTGATGCA
The DNA here is from genome assembly GCA_011763525.2 of Mormyrus iriodes. Taxonomy (NCBI): domain Eukaryota; kingdom Metazoa; phylum Chordata; class Actinopteri; order Osteoglossiformes; family Mormyridae; genus Mormyrus; species Mormyrus iriodes. Next base: position 30,165,336 of record JAAGVU020000061.1, on the reverse strand, counting down.
AGATCATCTCTTCTACCTTGACGGGGTCCAGGCAAGTGTGGAGCACCATGGCACTGTAGGCCGCGATCTTCTTGTCACTGTGGTTCAGGAGCTCCCTGCCAAACATAGGGTTATGGCTGCAGAAGGTAACCAGGGTTAACACAAAGGGGATGCTTTTACTGACTTATCATAGCCCATCTTAGCAGTCAAGAATTGTGTTGACACAGTGAAAAAAAGTGACTGGAATTTCAGGTGGAACCATTAAAGGTCCCCCCCCAAACCCAACCCCAGTGCCAACGTCACAACTGGGACCAGCTGAATGAAAAGAGGATGATCCTACTGTAAGTGAGAGTGCTGGGGAAAACAGAGGCTGTTTCAGGTCCAGCTGGGTCCTGACATCCACACCGATTAACTCTAACAAGGTCGAGTTTCTATCAGTCCCCACCTTACAGCAAAACTCACAGGTAAGTGCTTATCAGGAAACTCTGCGCCAAATGTTTATAATGTTCTCACAGCTCTGCTGTCTTCTGGCTGTATCTCTCAGACTTTGCCAATTGGTCAGAGCTAATAGAGGGAGTATGTCCAAGTCCATTAAGCTGTCTGCACTAAGGGTGGGGGTAAATCCAATCCTTTACACAATCTGTACTAAGGGTGGAGGTAAATCCAGTCCATTATACAGTCTGTACTAAGGGTAGGGGTAAATCCAGCCCGTTACACTGTCTTCACTAAGGGAGGAGGCAAATCCAGTCCGTTATACAGTCTGCACTAAGGGTAGGTGTAAATACAGTCCTTTATATAGTCTGTACTAAGGATTGGGGTACATCCAATCTACACACAATCTGTACTAAAATTCTGCACGTCTGGACTCACACCTGTCTTAGAACTTGTATAAGTTGAAATCTATCTATCCATCCATCTATCCATCTAAATGGGAAAGCACCAGGACTATCTACCACAGATGAAGTCTGGCATTGCTCTAGAAGCAGCTTGCATCCAACCTGCATCCAGTCTGATGCTTAAGCTTGACCTCAGGACTTGGTTAAGAGCTGCTAGCCCAGAATGATTTACAGTTTAAGAGAATCTGCTTAAATTTTGAAGCCGAGTGTTAAAATAAAACCATGAGCTGGCCATGGTTTATCAGAGAGGCCTGGGGAAAGAGTCTGAAGACCACTCAAGCACACAAGCATTTTAAACATGATGATTTATAGCATGATCAACATCATCATAACCACAACAACTGCACTCGCCATGATTGCAAACCCAGAAAGGCCTCAGCATCTGAGTAACTGGCACAGATGTCACAGATCTTCCTTTGTTGAGGATGTCTCCATTGTCTAACAATTCTCTTGCATCATGATGTGCACTGGCCCCCACCAGCTTGAGGTGTGGAAAAAATGCCCTCGTCCCATGAGGTCATAGTGTCTGGAACTGCTTCTCCTCGAAGATGATGATGATCGTCATCAGATGTTCTTCACAAATTAGTCATATTTTCTTGTATTGCTGGTGCCACACCACAGTGCAAGAGCTTTCCCGCAAGCATATAAATCTCTGTGTCTGTGTCACTGCAGGGCTACTTTTCAGTGTGGTCCTTGCGGAACAATGGGACACTGCAGTTGTTTCGCCTGGTACAGAGAGGGGGAGCGAGAGAGCTGCTAGGGTACAAAGTCATCCACCAACTCTCAACATAAAAAAAAAATATGCAGACTGTATTATATGGCACAACAGAAATGACACTCTCTGACTATCTGATAATCAGATGAAGGTTGTTGGTTCAAATCCTTTGCCTGGGAGAGTGATTTCGCTGTTGGGCCCTTAACCCCAATGTCTCCAGGGACTGTCTGACACTGCTCTCTGATCATCAGTGTGTCACTTTGTACAAAAGCATCTGCTAAATAAATGAACAGTACAGCAGAGCCATGATGCTAACTAGCCTGGCTGCATTGGAGAGATACCGCAGAACCATTTGTTCCAGTTACAGTGTCCAACACCGCAGTGGCTATGCCGGCACAGCTACTGCACCACTCATCCAGCCACACCGGTGGCATTTCCAATTTTCCTGACGGGAGCCTGCTTAGTGTCACGGCCTCCTTTCTCATACTCGTGTAACTTTATAGGGTTTTAACAGGCTCCCAGGAATCCTGGTGGAACTGATACTGAGCCTACGAAAAACACACAGGAATCCCATCATTGCCAGACGTGGAAATTAAGTTCAGGGGGGCATTCGACTAACAGGATGCAGAGGATGGAGGGAGGGGGGCTGGGGACAGACAGGCTGACACCTGACATCGCACACAGACCACCTGCAGACAGATCTCATGCCAGGGATCACCAACATGGTGCCAACGGGCACCAGGATGCCCCAAAGGACCACGAGTCGCCCGCGGACCTGTTCTAAAAATAGCACAACTCACCAGTGAGCAGCGTCTAAAATTTTATTTTATCCAGTTGATATGATAAAATCATAAACGATAAAATGAGTGTCTTCACATAGATGAGTATCATTAATCATTAATAATAATATATAACTGAAGGTAAACTGAGCAAATTTGTTATTTAAGAAGAGTGTATCATCCTGGTAACCCTTGGTATGGCTCAGTGCCCGTGAAGTAGCTCTCAGTTTCAAAAAGGTTGGTGACCCCTGTCTCATGCTAAAACTTTAACCATTACAAACTTCTGCCCTACAGTATCTGAGCATGAGCTAAGAAAGTTTCTCCAAAGTTATCCCAAAACTTTTTGGCCCGTTCAATTTGTTTAAGCAGGACAATTTAAGACGTAATTAAGGGTATAAAATTATGTGGCTCTTCCTTTGTTTCCCACTTTATGGAGAAAGGTAGAAGTAACCTTTAGTTGCGGAGTGCCTGACTTGAAATGTCTACTGAACACAGATAAAGCATGTTTCCCAGGCAGACTAATTAGCATAGTTTTGAATGTGAAAACACACACAATATGCTCACTTTCTTATGATGCCATCTGGCAGTTTATGCAAGAAGCATGTATCACAAATTTCTCAGTGTAAACAAACACTGCTGTAAATGTAGAAGCCGCGAAAACATACTCACAGTCAAACTGTCTATAGGACTTTGTTTTTTGTTTTTTCTTTGTAGGAAATCGTGTTTACTCAATGTATTCTATATAGTCTACAATAACATCCTTTAAAAGAGTAATTCAAAGGGTCCAGAGTCCCTAAGGAGTGCTTAATCTGCCATCACTCCATTTCTAAAGACTGGGGGATCTTCATGACGCACTCCCAGCCATTACTCTCGAATGGGGAAAAATTTCCAGGGGGGAAAAGGGGGGCAGACATCCAAATGACATCTTGCCATAACCAAAGTCTCTTTAAAGCCACACTCCCTCAAAACCAGCAGCATAAATAAAACCTGTAACAATGCAGGACCAGGTCGGGCCCAGCAGTGGTCACAAATGGGACACTTACAAGAAGAGATGCGGAAAGCTGCCTATCCAAATGTCATCTTTGCAGGCCTGGTTCCCCACGGCAAGGTTTCCGAGAAACTGTATTCCACAGCGCAGCGCTGGAGGGGAGAGGGTACAACAGCAGAAAACACACTATAATCAAGAATAACATGTAATTCTTTGTCAGTCATGAAGATGACATACGGACTCACAATGAGCCCAGACAGATGCTTTTGCTGGTGGTAGCAGCACAGAAACGGAATGTAGCAGAGAGAAAAAATGACTAGTACAACTAGATTTTAGCCCTCACTTGACCTTCAAAATCCATGTTAAGAGAAATTCCTGAAGATGTCTAAGATAAAAGTTTGCTGATGCCTATCAGTCTGTTGAGGGTTAGAGAGTCATTGCAAAGGCTCTGGGGCTACATTAAACCGCAGTCAGACCTCTATAGTACAAAAGTTTAAGAGAGTATTGAATCTTCTCAGGACTGGCCTGCCTCCCAAGCTCTCTACAAAAGCAAGGCGGAAAATCGTCCAGGAAGTCACAAAGAACCCTAAAACAACATCCAGGAATCCACAAGACCTCTCTCACTGCCACTGAGGTCAGTACTCCTCACTCCACCAGAAAGAAGCCAGGAGAAAACAGGATTCATGGCAGGAGCAGTAAAGGAAAACCACGGCTCGCTTAGGATAGGAACGCTTAGCTCCAGCAGGCCAACCACCACCTGTGATCCTCACAAGCTCTGGAATGATGTTCTACAGGAAGATGAGTAAAAAGTGAAACTCTAGACCTGATGTGGGCTCCATAATGTCTGGTGAGAACCTGATACCACATTCCACTGTAAGAACCTCATCCCAGTGATCCATAAAATGATGATTTGAGGATGCTTCCCTGAAAAAGGACAAGGGACAACTAATTAAAGAGACCACAAATTCCGTTTCATACCCAAGAATGACATGATAACAATCAGGCCACTGCTGCATGAGAAGAAGATCAACTAGAGCAGAGCAGTGCATCTAAATCAGGACTACTCATTCCTGCCCCTGGAGCTCTACCACCCTGCAGAGCTTAGGTGCAGCCCTAATTTACCACAACCGATACAGAAAATCAGGCCCTTCAGTAATATCTGCTGCTACTGAAACGGCAGGAGATCCCAAGAGGAGTCACTCAAACTTGTAAACAAAAAATGTCTGAAGCACATAAATACTACGTGGAAGAATGGGCCAGGAATCCAGCATAGCACCCCCTTCAGGGTGCTCTAGGAAAGTTACGACTGCAGTTACTACTGCTAAAGGGGATGGATTATTTGGGTAAGAGCAGCACAGACATGAAGCTAACCTTTTAGTAACAGCATTAAGAAACCTAAAGCAATGCACCAGACGGCTGGTGAACCCATCAGGGCTGATGGCAGGTTTTTGGGGACTGATGAGCGCAGGAGCACAAGTCAGAAAAAGCCAACAGCAAAAGGCCCAAACAGGCTCAGTGACTGCCTTGCCCCCATGTTAAAAGGTAACGCTCCCCCAGGAAACCTCCTCAAAAACTCTGAGGTTTGGAACTTGGGGGCATTTCATGGCACGGTCTGACAGGAAATGGTCTGTTTTGTGCTGAGGAAGCTGTGGGTTGGTGTTACGGCCATCCCTAGGATATGACCACGAGAAATTATGAAAAATGACTATGCATTCTGACATTCTTCCTCATGTCACACACAACCACGGCAAACAGATCAGGATATGCAGACCAGGATAGCTGTAGTGTTACAGGGGCAGTTGTCCACAAGAAATCAATATTGCAGCACAATGAGGGGTGGCCCTGCATATGCAGAAAGGAGACCCATAGTTCTGGAGGCAAAACCACACACAGGCATGCAGTGTTTCTTTCCTGTGGATCAAGAGGATTGCTCTGGGGAAAAAGTGATGGGGGTGGGGGGGTACGATATCAGACAATTGGTGTACATATGCTTTTATTATTGTTATGATGATGATGATGATGGATTATTATTATTATTATTTTGTGATGGCATGTTTCCTCTTTGTCTATGGGGGATAAACACTAAATAATTATACGAATTAATATATACTAGTTATTTTTCAGTGACAGTTACCATATTTTTTTTTTCGTTTTGCTAAATTAAGTCCGTCAGTTTTCACTCAACAACGTCACAACAGCCTAACTGTAGTGTGCACAGCCTAATGTGTATAAGACAAACTTAGCGGGTTTGTTGTGGGAACTGAGTCTCTCCCAGTATGCGAACCCCTTTCACACACAAAACCTGTTAATGTATCATGTAAAACAACACGGGATAAATAACAAATAAATTTTCTATCCCACTCAGTCTTCCGTAACAGTAAAGTAATGGGGATGGTGTACTCCCAACTGATATCAATGCAATGAATGAAGGGGAAGTGCCCTCCCCCTTTTGCCCTTCTCGAACACAGTAACACAGTTTTGCATTCACACTGGAGCCAGGTCACAAAGTTACCCCTAATGTTACTAGATAGGGGGGTGGGGGCAGGAATCAGCCTTCCTGAGCGAGTCACCAAGGCATTGGATTTGATGAATGATAGGCTGGATAGGTGTTTTTTGCAATGGCAGTAAAGATTTTGGTGTGCCGGGCTACCACGGAGAAATGTTACCAGCGGAAACACTGGGCAAGCCAACACCTGCAGGGAAACTGCTAGTCCGCTGGCTTTAGCTAGAAGTAACACCCTCGCCTGCCAAGTATACATTAGTCAGAGCTGGAGCCTGTGATTGCTCTTTGATAGCCAAGGAGTATCCATCAAAAGGTCTCCTTTCCTAGAGTGGACGTAAACCTGATTTCAAAAACACAGAGACCAATATGAGGCCTCCTCATCCAGCAGGGGCTTATGGCAAGCAGATACACTATATAGATAAAAGTATTGGGACACACCTCTGAATTACTAAATTCAGGTATTTCCTCTGACTCATTGCCTCAGGTATACAAAATCAAGCATCTAACCATGCAGTCAGGTTTACAAACATTTCTGAAAGAATGGGTCATTCTGAGGAGCTCAGCGAATTCAAGTGTGTCTAGGATGTCACCTTTGCAATAAGTCATTTTGTGAAATTTCTTCCCTGCTAGATATTCCACGGTCAACTGTAAGTAGTATTACTGCAAAGTGGAAGTGTTCAAGAACAACAGAAACTTTCAGCCATGAAGTGACAGACTATGTAAAGTAACAGAGTGGGTTCGCCGAGTGCTGAGCCACATAGTGTGTAAAAGTCGCCAACGCTCTGTTGACTCAATAACTGCAGAGTTCCAAACTTCCTCTGGCATTAACCCCAGCACAAAAGCTGTGTGCTGGGAGTTTCATGGAATGGGCTTCCATGGCCGAACAGCTGCATGCAAGCCTCACATAACCAAGCGCAATGCCAAGCGTTGGATGAAGTGATGTAAAGTATGACGTCACTGGACTCTGGAGCAGTGGAAACGTGTTCTGTGGAGTGATAAATAATGGTTTGGCAGATGCCAGGAGAACATTACCTGCCTGACAGCATTGTGCCAACTGTAAAGTTAGGAGAGATCATGGTATGGGGTTGTTTTTTAGGGGTGGCCCTGCATACGCAGAAAGGAGACCCCATAGTTCTGGAGGCAAAAACACACACAGGCATGCAGTGTTTTTTTCCTGTGGATCAAGACGTTTGCTCTGGGGAAAAAGTGATGGGGGGGGGGGGGGTACGATATCAGACAATTGGTGTCCAGGTTGTTCTGGACTAGGCCCCTTCGTTCCAGAGAAGGAAAAATTTAATGCTTTAGCATACCAAAACATTTTAGACAATTGTATGCTTCCAACCTTGTGGGAACAGTTTGGGGAAGACCCTTTTCTGTTCCAGCATGATTGTGCCCCAGTGCACAAAGCAAGGTCCATAAAGACATGGTTGGGTGAGTTTGGTATTGAGGAAATTGACTGGCCTGCAGAAAGCCCTGATCTCAATCCTATTAAACACCTTTGGAAGGAACTAGAACGGAGACTGCGAACCAGGCCTTCAGGTCCAACATTAGTGCCTAAACTCACAAATACTCATCTGGATGTATAGTCAAAGATTCCCACAGACACACTCCAAAATCTTGTGGAAAGCCTTCCCAGAAGAGGCAGCTGTTATAGCTGCAAAGGGGGGACAAATTCCATATTGATACCTATGGATTTAGAATGGGATGCTATAAAATTTTCTATAGGTGCAACGGCCAGGTGTACTAAGAATTTTTGTCCATATCGTGTACATTAGAGCAGGGATACCCAACTGGCAGACTCTGGTCTGCATTTGGACTGAACTACAACTGCATCCAGGCTGTGCGATCAATTCTCCCCCTGCTTGGCAAATTTTACTACTGGGCATTAATCATGGCCTGTAAAGAAAAATCCCCACTCAGAATGAAAGCCGGGAGTGCTGTTAATGCAGTATAAACAGTGACAGTGCAATGGCATTGCACCTATTTAAAGAGCCCCCACAGCCGGAACATTCTGGAATGGGGCAGCACTGCAGCAGGCCAAAATATGTGGTAAAAATGGAAAATTACTATTGGGTGTAATGGTTAGCGGTTTTGACAAGTACTACTTATCATTACGGTTACAGCCTGCATGTGCGTGTACACACATCCACGCACGTGCGCGCACACGCACACGCACACACACACACACACACACACACACACACACAGTACTCCCCCAGCTATGCCAAAATATGTGATTCCGTTTTTGTGTGTGCATTTTTTTTCTCAATGACCTTTCCAGCACAGTCTGAATCTTTAAATTTGAGGCACTGAGGCTACATCAGGAACAAAAGCAAAATTATGGGTCTGGCTGGGCTCTCAGAGAGGCGCTTGACCCCAGTGTGTGGTTTCCCCAGGCCCATGGGCCCAGGGGAGAGGTGGGGAGAGGTATTTGTGTGGATGGGCCTGTATTTGAAGCGAACCCAACCACAGCTAATTTGAACGTGTCATTTGGGGTGGGGGCCTCGACTCGGCCTAGAGGACCACGGACCATAAGCCACGACATCTTACAGTTCCGGCTTTTCTCCCATCACAGATAAATGCCATGCCGTCTCCTAAATCTCAGTTGATATCTGAAGCACTGAGCTCCGCCATCCCCTCAGGCATACCTCTCCCAGTTTTGCATCCTACAGACAGGGGAAGCTCCAACACTTAGATGCTTGTTGCACCCCTTGTCTGTGCCCCACAAAGAAAGACTGTTTGGTGGTAGTGCTGAGGAGAGAAAGGTAAGACAGTGGGAAAAGCCAAGCGCTCCCTCATGTCTGGAACGAATGGCCCGGTTGCTTTGAAATGGAGGGATGAGGTCGATGGCCACATGAAGGAGCTCGAGCCGCTCTGGCATCCTGAATTGCGGACAGTGCCGAGGCACGGCATTTCAAATATCAAACCGTAGCAACAACAATGGCGAAATAAAAAAAACAGGAACAGGCCTGAGAATGAAGCCTCCTCTTGAGGATAAGACTTGTGGCTTTGACTCAAACCGTGGTCTTCCTATCTATTTATAGTCTGCGGGTGACCACCGTACAATTAAGCATATTATACATTACCACGGAAACAGAACGCAGAGCTCTTGTCAATGGGAAAGCCCTCTGCTCGTTCACCTCTTGCACGCTCTACCCATCATGCCCTAAGGGATTGCCCTGAGTGTGTGATATGAATATCATCACGGTGATTCCACAAGACAGCCTTGTTTACCGACGACATGCAGACCTTATTTCCTTTCATGGAAATTCCACCGCAGAGATTCAGACAAAGCAGACTGTGCCCAATAATCAGCAGTGGCCCCATCCCAGTGAGGCCCTGCCTGGGTCCCCTTAAGGTCCCAGCATAGTCCGGAAAGCCCCCATAACCACAGCAAGGGGAGCACTGCAGCTTGCACCCCCATCCACAGCGGGTGCCACTCTGCTGCCTCCGGGACAGTATCCGGATTCATTTAACTGTAGAAGGAGCAGCTGAATGAAAGATTCTAAGTAGAACTCCATTAGCAATAAAGCTGGGATGCTGCTCAAAATGCAAATAAAACCAGAATGCAATGATTTGCAAATCATATACACCCATATTTAATTGAAAATTGAACAAAGATAATATGTCAAATGCTGAAACTGAGAACATTTACTGTATTATAACAAATATATGTTCAATTTGAATTTGATACCAGCAACAATTTTTCAAAAAAGTTGAGACTAGGGACAACAAAATACTGGAAAAGTTGTGTAATATTAAAACAAAACACCCGGTTGAATATCTCACAACTAATTATGTTAATTGGCAACAGGTCAGTAAGATGATCTCCCAGAAAGGCAGTCTCTGTGCAGTGAAGATGGGGTGCGGTTCACCACTCTGTGATAGACTGTGGGGGAAAATAGAGCAACAATTTAAAAATAATATTTCTTAACGTAATATTGCAAAGAATTTGGAATTTCATCGATATATAATATCATTAAAGAATTCAGAGAACCCAGAGAAATCTCTGTACACAATGGACAAGGCCAAAAACCAATATTGGCTAGCCAAGATCTTCGAGTCCTCAGGCGGTACTGCATTAAAACAGACACGATTCTATAGTGGAAATCTCTGCATGGGCTCAGAAACACTTCTGAAAATCATTGTCTATAAACACAGTTCATGACTGCATCCATAAATGCAGAATGAAACTCTACCATGCAAAGAAGAAACCATATCTAAACATGATCCAGATACACCGCCGACTTCTCTGGGCCAGAGCTCATTTAAGATGGACTGAGGCAAACTGCCCTGTGGTCTGATAAATCAAAATTTCAGATTCTTCTTGGAAATTTTATACCGGAGGATGCGGTGTCCATAGAGGAGATGGACCATACGTCTTGTTATCAGTGGACAGTTCAAAAGTCAGCATCCGTGATGCTATGCAGGTGCATCAGTGCCCATGGCTTGGGGAATTTGCACCTCTGGGAAGGCACCATTAATGCTGAGCGATATATACAGGTTTTGGAGCAACATTTGCTGCCATCCATACAACGTCTTTTTCAGAGAAGGCCTTGGATATTTCATTAAGACAACGCCAAACCACAATATACGTGTATTACCGCAGCATGGCTCCGAAGTAGAAGAGTCCAGGTGCTAGAATGACCTGCCTGCCTGCAGTCCAGACATGTCACCCATTGAAAACATCATGAAGCATCATGAAGTGAAAAATACAGCAAAGGAGACTCCAAACTGTTAAGCAGTTGACATCCTATACCAAGCAAGAATGGGACGACATTTCACTTTCAGCAACGCCTCAGTTCCCAAATGTTTGCAAAGTGATGCAACACAGTGGTAAACATGCCTCTGTCCCAACTTTTTTGAAATGTGTTGCTGGCATCAAATTCAAATTTTGCCTATATTTGTTATAAAAGTTCTCAGTTTCAGCATTTGATCATTGACCAGGACCAGACATTAAGAGAGGCTGTCTGATAATTGGAGCGGACCAGAGCAGCACCTGCAGCCCTTCCAGGCTTCACCAGTTCCAACCCTAAAAACGTGAGCCAATGGCTAAAAGACTACAGGTTCAGGTGTCCCAGGAGGGAGAATCCTTGATGGTGTGGCCATAAGCCAAGACAAAAAGCCACACATACACACACCTTATGTTACTGTACCATGGACTGTCACTCAGTAACCCTGCTCTTCTAGCTAAATATACAGGAACTCATCTTATTTCAGGAATTAGCAAGTTGCATGCAGTCCATAATCTAATAGCCATTACCCCTATTACACCATTAGGAAGGAGAAGAGCAACTGAAATCTGAAAGCATGAGCAGCTTGAGGAAACAGATGAGCTCACCCTCAAACAGGCGGTCTGCGTTCTCCAGCTGAAGCTTGAGGAGCATGCTAAGATGTGTGAGTGACGCTTTAATGAATCCCAGATCCCTGGTGAAGAAAAACAAGCGTATTTAATTAAGATCAGACTAATCCGTGATTCCAATATCTGGGTAATGCATTTTGTGACAGATTTTTCGTAGGGAGGGAAAGGAAAATTAGTTTCAAATGCACATCTTCAGGCCCTAAATCCATTTTGGCAGCAAGTCGGGAGGAATGGCTGCTCGCTCCAGGGGTACAGAGCCATGTTTTGAGTGATTTCACCCAGCTGGATGAGAAAGGCCGCCTTGAGCAGTATACTACAGGCAGGAAAGCTTTACGGTGGTCTACAAAATGCTGCCCCTGGTGGTCTGGAGGTTATATAAAGACTGCCTGCCCATACGGTGGCCAGACATTTTTATAGTTCAGTGAAGAGATACACATGTAGTCCGTGTGTGACCATGACTGGATTTCTGTGTGGCGCTGTGTGTGTGTATGCGTGTGAGTGTGCCGTAGCGGGTTGAGGGTGGCAACATCTGGTGAAATACACAGCGGAGCTTTTAAGGAACAATTACATATGAACGTCATTAAATCAAAATAAAAAAGACGACACATTAGACACATAGAGCAAAAACATTCATTTCTTCACACGCACATAAACTACAAACACACTGCTATCAATCTGTTTGTCAACTTTTTCAAAAAGTTCCTCAAATCCCACAAAGGAGAATATTCTATTATATTACCAAAGGTTAACAGGTGATTGATTCTTCTAACGCTCAACTAGCCTGAAAGTTACATCACTGGGCATCAGTTTATTCTGAGTTCAGAACTTTACTTGAATGAGCTTATCAGAGAAAGAATTCACTGTGTGATGACACAAAAGTGCCATGCTGACGTCCGCATTAGCCGTAGTTTCATAATCGATATCAAACCTGTGTCATAGCTAACGTTCCGTGTCTTGAGAGCAGGGAGAATGAGGGAGAACATTCACTACATACTTGTTCAGAAATTGAGCCCAAAATCAGGAATGGAGGCATTATTCTTATCACTAGTCATGGCTGCTGTCACATGTCCTTCATAATGCAAGATGACACAAGAAACGTGTACTTTTAACTCCGGCTTCCGGAGAGCAGGCGTTGACAGTTAAATGCCGCGCTGAGCTGCATTTTTCCCCCATCAAACATCAGACGGGGCAACAAAGGCAGCGAGGGGCTCAGGCACCCCCGCCTTGAGCGGCCGCAGAGGCACAGACGGCCTGCACTTAATTGTGGTGAGGAGAACATGAGCGAGAACCGTTCCATTTTTCATTTCATCTCCAAGACAAAGAAGCGGTGGAAAAAAAGGCAGTCATCTACGCCGGCTTCATTTTCCATGGGAAACGGCCACAAAATAAAAAAGTATTGCGAGTCACTGCTGAGGAATTTCAGAAATACCCCAGAAAGTCAGGGTTTTATTTGAAAAGCCCCTGTGAGAAACAAACAGATGCAGAAAAGGCGGCCGGCTTCTGACAGAGGCGGCGAGTACATGCCCAACTCTGGCTCCAAGACCAGGCATCAGAGACAGGGCAAAACCCAGAGTATGGGGGGGGTCTGGACCCACTTCAAGAAACCAAGACACCGTGCTGGGTTTATTGAAAAAAGCCCCATTTTTACAGGAAAGAATAAAATTGGGTGGGGGTGGTGACTCTCACCACTGTGGTGTCCAAATCATAACTGAAGATATGGAGGACAGAGAACAGTCTGAACCACAACCACTCCTGCCCTGACCCTCTTAAACTGTTATCAGGAGTTGCAAGGTGGCACAAAATGCCTGTATGCGTAATGCATACCGCCAACTTTATACTAACACAGACATTGACACTGTTGTACAGTGCGACAATGGCACCCATCCTAAGTCATCTGACTGCCCTGAGGTGCTATAACTGCCTCCGTGGTCTTACTTCTACTGGCAAAGGCAGAACACTGTGGCCAATCAGCACAACTAATCCATGACGCCAAAGCACACCTTTCAGATTGTGAGCTATCAAAACTGATCCATGATCAGCAAACCTTCAGCCATAAGGAAGATGAAAACTGCAGACTGCAGTCAAGTCCATCATGATAAACCAGCCAACTCCCTAACCCAAATGAAAGTCTTCAGGAACAAGAGTAAGTTGATAACATGCTTTTGAGAACCAAAATGCAAGACTGTTTTTCCATAAATAATCAGAAGTGGTTGCAGTTTTAGTCATTTGATTGTTGCACGTAACGTAATTTCTTAATGCTAGCTGGCACAGAATCCTGAATGGAAGGCAGAGGAAGACTGCATCTGGCTTCGAAGTCTGTCATCCAAAGTTTACCATTCCCCTGTTTCAGAGGAGTGTGTTCCAGTGTGTGCCTGGAACACCAAACTCTTAGCCGACCACACGTAAACACGGGGCATACCCGATTTCATACATATGGCCTAGATATGCAGCAAATATAAATATACATCTAGCACATTTCCTGGAATTCGATGTGACAAGCTCCCTCTGCTCAAGATTGTGATAAAAAAAAAAAACACGGGTCGTATTTCTTTTTTTCAGCCCCCCTCCCCCCCAAAATGTGAGAAAGAAAACAAACAATAAAAGACTTTGTAACTAAAGGAAAATTGAATGGGGCAGATTAAACTGCTGATTAGAAAATGAGATCTAAAAAGCTGACAAATGATAGAGGTGACAAAGTAGCAGGTAATGCTGACAGGATAAAAACGATGGAAGATTATTCTGGATTTAAATATATAATTTTACACCTAATTTAATCAAAACAAATTAAGCAACTTAAACAAAATTACATTCTCAGGCACATGGGACATATAGGAAGTAAAGAGGGGATTCATGCAGGTTTTTTTTCCAAATGCAGTACTAACAGTTTCTAAATATGATAAAACAGTTCACTATTTTTTTAGTTCTTAGCATCTTTTTCTAGTTGGACTATGACAGCCTGCTGAAAGGTAAACTTACCTGCTAAGTAAGTAAACCCTGTGCCTCAACCAGTGTAGGCCTAATTTAACTTACCTTTTAAATGAATGACTACTTAAACATTTCAGAAAAACATAAAATGCATTTATTTATTTTATTCAAAAGAGGGAAGGCCACGTCACTCGAAACGCAATGCATTTACGATCAACCACAAATCGAGTGATCCGGGAAGAGCAGAATTCCAAAGCTCTTATCCTACCTCATTAAGGTCTGGTTGCGAGAGCACTGCACGCAGGCGTTTCGCTGACTTCTGAAACACTCTGCTGTCAGATGCAAGCACAAACATCCTAGCCCCGAGGCCAGTTCCTGTTGGTTTAGGACACGAATCTCCACAAATAGCTTTGCCAGGATCTCCATCATTATCCGCAGAACATCTTTTTCCACGCAGCATCTGAGACAGATACAATTTGCTTGTTTAGGTTGCGTGGGAATAAAACTATATTATTAAAAAAACAACTAATTGGCTAATTACGAAATTATTATTCTTTTGTTGCTACAAAAATACGGTAGTAGAAGGTGTCCTGTAGTAAGAATAATTCAGGGTAAAATAAAAAAAAGCCTAAGTCAGCTGTCAAATGCATCCATAGCCGCGTTTCCTATGGTAAGTAAGACATCATATTAATGTCAAAGAAGAGATAAAAGACAAAAGAATGTCATTACACCAACAAGCAAAATCCATTCTGCGATGGGTTAGTACACCAAATGCTCAAATTCACATTAGGTACTTTGCACGCTATATTTTATGTTCACAAACTACCGTTATTTGTAGAAAGAAATATTTTATTACCTAAACTCCGGCTCCCGAAAAGCCTTCGTTAAACTTTGTAAAATGTACAAATGTTTCTCAGCAAAGTCTTCAGTAATAACTTCATTCAGTTCAACAGAGAACTCCATCACGCTTTCAGTGGGCGCCGCCATCTTTGTTGTGAGTCCGAATTCCCGTATGTTTTTCTGTAATTCCATTGGCTGATAGCAAAGAGGCGGCGAGATCAGAATAGAACTGCGATTCGCTTATTCGCGGCAGAATATTTTCAGAGCGTCAGTATCTCCGATTGTGTAAATGTAATTTGAATGTTTGAAAGTGTTTAACTGATATTAGAAGCTGTTGAGCTTGTTTAAAAAGTCTTAAAAACCATATCCCTATCACCAGCTAAAACATAGATCCTTCAAATAGAAATTCCGTGGGACTTACTGTGACTAACTGGACTGTGGTTAGTCACTTCCAAATCATAATCCATCAGAATGAACAGGCTGCGTTCTGTCACTGAGATGAAATTTAAACCATTGTAATGTTAATCTACACAGCTGTGGAAAAAATTAAGACCCCACAGCACAATTTTTTGTTTCACTAATTTCTCAGTGCGTCTGTGAATAATTTTATTTTTTTGCAAACTGCAGCCTGGTTCTTCTTTTTCTCATTAATGAACGGCTTCTTCCTTGCTTTATAGGACTTAAGTGCTTCTAGGAGCCTGATGCAAACTGTGCATTTCACACCTGCACTTAATGTTTCCCATTCCTTTTGAAGGTCATTTGACGTCAGCCTACGATTCATGAGAAACTGTCGGATGTTAACGGTCACTTTTGGCATTAAAAAGTCGCTTCCTCCCTTTACCTGGCCGGTGTCTGGTCGTTCCCAGTGTCTCCTGTTTCACCTTATTCTTGTGTACTGCTGTCTTAGAAGTTTTGAACCTGGAAGCAGCCTGCTGCTCAGCGTAGCCTTCTGCCAGCAGAACCGCGATTAAACCAGGATTTAAAAATGTAGATTAGTGTAAAAATATAGTGATCTCTTAAATTTATCACGTATGTGTTTTCGTGCGTGCATGCTGGGAAATAGCCCTTATGTGTTTCATTGTAAATACTTGTGTTGTATTTGCTATGGTCGCATATATCTTTGACCGTATCATATATGAAGTCTGTCGCTCCCGTGTCTTTAGCCGTTTTATAAATTACCCACCGTGTATGTATTTTACGTTTCAGCATCAAACCTTGTGTTTCGGCGTTATGTTATGTTTAGTCTTTTTATGTGCTATATAAAAGAGCGTTGTTTTCTCGTGCAAGCAAGTCTCCTTGTACTTTGTTGCCGCCGCAATGTCTAAGTCCGTCAGGCGTTACAATATACAAACACTACCCCGTTTTCAAAAAAGTTTGGACGCTGTGTAAAATGTAAATAAAAACAGAATGCAATGGTTTGCAAATCAATATAAACCCATATGGAATTGAAAATAGAACAAAGACAACATATCTGAGAAACTGAAATTGAGAAATTTTATCGTTTTATGAGAAATATATATGTTCAATTTGAATTTGATGCTAGCAACACGTTTAAAAAAAGTTGGGACAGGGGCATGTTTACCACTGTGTTGCATCACCTCTCCTTTTAACAACACTGTAAACTTTTGGGAACTGAGAAGACCACTTGCTGAAGTTTTGAAAGGGAAATGTTGTTCCATTCTTGCCTGACACTGGATTTCAACTGCTTGACAGTTTGAGGAATCCTTTGTTGTATTTTTCATTTTATGATGTACCAAATGTTTTCAATGGGTGACAGGTATGGACTGCAGGCAGGCCAGTCTAACATCTGGACTCTTCTAATACGCACAGAATGTAGTTAGGCATTCTCTTGCTGAAATATCTAAGGCCAGGTATGAAAAAGACGTCGTCTTGATGGCAGCGTATGTTGCTCCTAAGCCTGTATATATCACTCAGTATTAATGGTGCCTTCCCAGATGTGCAAGCTACCCATGCCGTGGGCACTGGTGCACCCCCATACCATCATCAATGCTGGTTTTTGATCTGTCCGCTGATAATAAGCTGGATGGTCCCTCTCCTCTTTAGCCCAGAGAGTGTTCTTGATGCTCTTGAACTTTTGATTCCTCAGACTGCAGGACAGTTTTCCATTTTGCTTTAGTCCACCTTAAATGAGCTCGGGCCTAGAGAAGTCGGCGGCATATCTGGATCATGTTTAGATATGGTTTCTTCTTTGCATGGTAGAGTTTCATCCTGCATTTGTGGATGCAGTGACGAACTGTGTTCACAGGCAATGGGTTCCGGAAGCCATTTCTGTGCTGTTCCTGAGCCCATGCAGAGATTTCCACTATAGAATCATGTCTTTTTAATGCAGTACCGCCTGAGGACTCGAAGATCACAGCTATCCAATATTGGTTTTTGGCCTTGTCCCTCGCGTACAGAGATTTCTCCTGATTCTTTGAATCTTTTAATGATATTTTGTACTGTAGATAATGAAATTACCAAATTCTTTGCAATATTACGTTGAGGAATATTATTCTTAAGTTGTTGTACTATATGCCACCGCAGTCTTTCACAGAGTGGTGAACCTCTCCCTATCTTCACAGCACAGAGACTGCATCTTTAAGAGACTCTTTTTTACCCAATCATCTTATGGACCAGTTGTCAACTAATTTAGTTAATTGTGAGATATTCAACCAGGTGTTTTGTTTCAGCATTACACAACTTGTCCAGTCTTTTGTTTCCTCTGTCCCAACTTTTTTGAAATGTGTTGCTGGCCTAAAATTCAAATTGAGCATATAGTTGTTATAAAAGAATAAAATATCTCAGTTTCAACATCTGATATGTTGTCTTTGTTCTATTCTCAATTAAATAAGGGTTTATATGATTTGCAAATCATTGCATTCTGTTTTTATTTAAATTTTACAAGGGTCCCAGCTTTATTGGAAATGAGGTTGTATATGAAACGTTCATCATACCTAGGGGAGGCACCTTTCAGTTCCTGTTCCATGCAACTGTTTCTTTATTAAGTTCTTATTCCACATTGATTTCACACAATAACGTAATCTTTGAGAGATAGCATTATTCATTTGTATAATATTTTAAAATACTTAGTGGAAAACATTTACCATTGATTGAAACCCCAGAAGCAAAATTTTGGAGAGATATGATGTGTGTGGCACAGATGTGAGGACTTAGGGTGAAGAAAGAATGAAAATAACCTAAGGACAAAGCAAACCTGATTAAAGAACTTCACAGCAAAACTTTTTCCTTTTTATCTATGTACCTTCTTTGTATTTTGTTCCTGATGTCCTTCACAGCTGTGTGTTAACTGGTAACACAAGATACAGGGCCAGTGAATAGTATAGGCAGCTGCCTAGGACACCAAATTCCGAAGAATGCCGACTCAAACAACGGATTTCATTCCATGTGGCTCGACCGGTCTGATATTGTACAGGGATATTGTCTTTCTCACTCCCCTAGAAACAAGAAGAAGACTGAATATTGAAGAATTTCAATATTTTTAATAGGGCCATAAGCAAGCGTGTTGTAATACCATAAATGATTGCAATTGTGTCATCTGTATATAAAGTATAGAAATTAATTTCTACAAGACCTAACTATCTTTGCTCATACTCTTCTCCTAGTCAAAGTTTAATGTTATGAAATCAAAGAAACAATAATGTTATAACTTAAAAGCACCTGTTTTGTAAGACATATTAACATCAGTTGTAATTATTTATTTAATGGTCTTGTTCTATAAAAAAAGTTACATATTAAATTAATTACATTATTACACAAAATTAAGCAATATTAAGCAATGATTTTTTTTTGTTCTATTCACTCTTATCCTTTTCTAATTTATTTTGGCAGTAAGCAATGATGCTTGTCTAGGGTGTCACATGAGCTAGAACCAGCCCTGGGTAAATACGTTCTGAAATGGCTCGCCTCCGTGGCTGTTAAATTAGATATTCTTTCACATGAACAGATAATATTACAATGTGCAGTTGGGCTCTGGAGGGGACATGGTTCAGTCAGTCTTTCAGTTCAAGCTATTATGGCATTCATTAAGTGTGAGATTTTAATATAAGCTAAAATAGGTTCTTCTTTACTGCTTTTTAGAGCACAAAAGAACAAAAAAACATTCAAATTAAGGGACAGTATTTAAATCAGGCAGCATCTTCCAATACTTCAAAAGGCATCTCTTCTCCCTTTGAAATACTGCCAGCATAACCACATCTTTTGAGTATAGCCCCTAGATATACAGTGACATTTTCAGCGGAATAAAAGATGTTTCATTTTAAGTGGCATTTTCCATAATTTTATGTTCTGAAACCTCAAATCCAGAAAGTCATTTAACATGTGATGCATTTTTTGTCAATAAACAACATGCTGTTTGAAGAATATATTTGTTTAATATGCCTGAGGGACTAATTAAAGTTCAATAGATGTTTTGGTAAAAAAAGAATAGTGCTAAAGTCGTCAGTGACATCCCATACTTTTATGACCTTGTGTCACTGTATAATTTAGATACCGTGTTATTGGAGGGTCTGGTGTACAGGGTCCAACTTCTGGGATTTAGAAACAGGATTCCAGTGTTTCAGAACAACAATTTTCATAACACAATGTACTACAACAACAACTAAAATGTCCATTTTGCCCGGTACCTGACCAGATCATATCATGTGTTCTGGTCCGATGGTTTAGTCAAGAATAACCCGTTACTAAACATCTGCAGTTCTCAAACAGAGATGGTTGGCTCAATGCTGAAAGCGTTAACTAAGCGTCCCTATGAAATTATTAGGTTTGAAACCTTATACATTCATCATGAATATGAGTGAGCAATATTTTATATTTTACTGTGTAATACTTAACTCTAGTACACCTTAGAAAATACTAAGAACAGTTGGTTATAAATGTAGAAAAGCTGATTCTTTTCATTGTGGAGAATTCATACATTTATGTCAATGGCACAAGAAAAATTACTCATTTAGAAGCATGTTCAAACCTACACACAGGGTGTCATGACCAATTCTGTCCATCCCCCAGTATGACCAGCAGGGGTCGCTGCTGGTCTTCTGGATCCCTCCTAATTCTCCTCAGGTGTGTCTTTCTTGTTATCCCCAATCCTATTGACCTAACCATCCACACCTGCATCGTGTCAGCCCCTCGTTAGTCATGTGAATAAGTGCTTCACAGTGGCATGTTCCCTGGTCTGGTCATTGATGTTAGTACTCCTGTTTCCTGAGCTCTCTCCAGTTCAACCCCTTGCAGTTCTGGTTTTCTCCCCTGCTCCTGTTTGGTTCAATAAAGCCCCTTTTTTGTTCTCCTGATGCCTGCCCATTTTTTTGTGTCATGACAGAATGATCAGACTCCACAGATTGCCTAGCAGTTATCCCCGGGTGCCTCTTTTGCTCTGCATCTCTGCCTACATGCATTTCCCTGCACCCAGCCTCCTCCCGGTGTCCAAGCCTCTCATCCCCACTTAGCAATGGGTTGTGGCCATCCCTCTGAGTGACAGAGGCTTCGAAGAGTCTGAGCAGGATGAGGACCTCGGTGAGTCTCCTGTCATGCAGATCACCCTGCCCATAAGGATGCCGTACTGGGCTCACCACCATGATGAGTATGACATGTCCAAGCTGATCCCTCCGGTGCCCTGTCTCTTCAATGTGGGCTGGTTTGGCACTTCCTTGCGATGGGAAGTCTCACTGCTCACAGTTTGCCCTGAATGTGATGCTGCCCTGCTCGCCACTTCCCTGTGAGGCAAGGCCTCTCTGCTTGCTGCAGCTCAGGCTGCTGGCTCCATGCATTTCACCGCAGCTCAAGCCGCTGGCTCTCCGAAGCTAGTTTCAGCTCCTGGCTCTGGCAGCAGGAGGAAGAGGCAAAGGAAATTGGCTGTCCCATTGCTGCCGCCTCATCTGACCCTGTCCCATCTGAGCCCGCCTCATCTGACCCTGTGCCTTCAGAATCCTGCCTAGAAGGAGCCAGCACTTTGCCCGGGTCTCCAGAACCCGTTGCTGCTTCTCCAGGAAACTTCCGAGGGGGAGGCCACTGCCTCAGCCATACCACCAGAGTCCATGCTCCATGCTCTTCTCCTGCAGGTGGCTCAACATACCTTTCCTTCAAGCAGCCCAGAAAGTTCCTCCCTTGCCGAGACCACCTGCCCGACTCCTTGGTCGCGGCCAGGCCGGGATGGTTCGACAAATGAGAATGCCCTGCCAAAAAAATTTGTGGGACCCTGTGGGCTGACCCCTGTTCCGTGGGACCATGCCTCAACCCAAGGTCTACACCAATGTGGTCCTAGGTCCCAGTGCAGGCACTTGTCAGGTGAGGCCCAAGGGACAGGTTGGCCAAGTCTCCATCCCCTAAAGGGGGAGATGGAGGCACACTATCAGTGCCAGCAGCCTAGACTCCCATTCAGCCAATGCTATCTGCCCAGGTCACTCTCCAGATCGAGGACTCCCAGTGCACTCTTCCTCTGGCCATGCTGTCTAACCGAGGCCCTTAAGTTCTGCGATCCTGCTGGGCCCTGCCTCACCGGTGATCGGGTCCAGGGGGATCCATGTCTCATGTCCATCACCCAGCTCCCCAGGGTCTGGAAGACTCCCTGGACATTTTCCGCTCCCTCCGGTCATGCTTTGGTCCCTGTCCTGCCTTTGTTTTGCCCTGGCTTGTTCCCTCTATAGTCTGCCCTGTCTTGGAGTGTTGGGTGTCTGTTCTGTAGTCCCTTTTGGTTCCTGGTCTTTTTCTCTTTGTTCTGTAACCCTGGTTGTGACATGGGTCTTGACATGTCAACAGCGGTCGCTGCTGGTCTTCTGGATCCCTCCTAATTCTCCCAATGTGTGTTTTGCTCATTATCCCAAATCTTCTTGTGCTAACTGTCCATACCTGCATCGTGTCAGCCCCTCATTAGTCATGTGTAAGTGCTTCAGTCTTGGGTTTCCTAGTCCGGTCATTGATGTCAGTCCATCTGTTGCCTGAGCCTTTCCCAGTTCTAGTCTCCCTAGTTTGACCCCTTGCAGTCCTGTTTGCTTTCATGCTCCTGTTTTCGTTCAGTATAGCCCCTTTGTTTGGTTGATGCCTGCCCTCGAGTCCTTTGTTTTTCATGTGATGACACAGGGTAGATGTGGTGAAATGGCTTTTCACTTTTGTGATGTTCTTAAATAACGTCACATTTCAAACTTCAATCCTATGGAATCAAGTAAATTAATAGTAGACCTGGATGTCACTCGGGTATCCACGCAGCATGATACATATTTTGGGGGAAAATGGTCTATTTCTGATGAAAAGAGATTATCTGCAACCTTTAATTTCATTTTAAATGTTATATACTTGATGAGAGACAATGGAAATTGAGTGGTTCAAACCTCATGCAGTGAAAAGGACTCTGAGCTGTTTAACAAAAACATACTGTGTCTTTGTGGGGATGTTTTTGTAATATACCTGGTATCCTTCACATAGCTGAAGCCAACCATTCAGACAGAATAAAAAAAAATGGGGAGAGCAGTCATCTCACTGGAGATGTCTACAAAATATTTGTGTTTCTGTAATGAGAAACAGCGGTTTGTAAAATAAGAAAGGGATGCCCATATTTTATTAGAAGAACTCACTTACATCCTATAACATGTGTTGCGGTAGAGTGCGGAGCAGGCAGCCAGGAAAAAAAATGGACCCAGGCGAGAGAGGAGACAGACAGATGGAGGAAGAATGCACTGGGGTTTCAGCGAGGTGGGGCTGCTGGGGGACACACCCCAGACCAGGTGCACTGGGTCTGCTGTCTCACCCCACCCGAAATACCAGTAAGCTGCCCCCTCCCTCGCAAATGGATCTTTTGGTAGTGGGTCGGAACCAGAGATATTTCATCGGCATCCTGAAAAAACAGATAATTCTATTTCTGGTGCCCATGGTTATTCATTAATTTTTGCGTCAGCAGAAAGCTGCCATCCATCTATCACGCACTATAAAAGGTGGCTGGAGCTCGTCCAGAAGGTATCAGGAGACCTGACCCTGATTCCCTCAGAAAATGCGGGAGATGATCCTGTGCTGTGATCTGAAGCCCCCATGCTCCCACCCTTGTGGATTCCGGGGAAAAAGGGACCCACTCTCCATTCGCCCCTGAGGCTCAGCGGGGCTGTGGGTGCCCCCGACAATATCATCTGCTTTCCAGGGTTATTGTTCTCCAAGGGCCAGTGTCATGTTACCCGGCCCGACTCCTCAGTGGTCACACCAGCCGTTTCCAATAAGGCTGCCAGAGAGTTGGTGGGTTTCGTCAAGAATGTGGCTTTGCTGGTGACAACGCTTGGGGGGAAAATACAAAGGGGCTACTCAGTAAAGGGGGCAAAAATGCTAGCTGTGTTTTGAAATAATTAATATTAATAATAATAATTGGATCCTTTCCTAACCACTTCTGCCTCCAGTCCTCCAATCAGATGTTCCTGCCAGTTAATGGCCCTCCCAACCCCCTCATGCCTGCAGACATTTGAAGTATCACTCAGCCCTGATTAGTCCTCCTCACCTGGGCTGTTTCCTTACATGGAATAATAAGATTCCCTCTGGCATTTTGCATGGTTAGTGCCTTCGGGTGCAAAGGTACAAGTTTTCTGGTGTTGAGCCTGAATATGGCAGTGGACTGGTGATGTGGCAGTAACAGATGGGAGAAATGATGGTTCTGAGTCGGTCTCCTGTCCGGTCTAGGTGACTGATTCCAGTCAGCTGATTCACAGAGACAGGAGTGACCTCACACACACACACATCCACATGCTAGGGGTCACTTACAGCTTCCTGGAATTCCACTTCTCAAGATTGTGGGAAGAATCGTGGTGTGCTTGGAGGAAAGCATTCAGGGAGAGTCGGGGCTAAAGGTGGTCAGTGCTGACCCATGACAATTACCCAGTGACCCAACCTGATTATTAAGCTTCTGCACATAAAGTAAGCATGGACGGCATTATAGAGCAGTGTTTCCCAAACCAATCCTCAGGGACCCCAGACATTCCACATTTTTGCTCCCTCTCAGTTCCCAACCAATCAGAGAACACCGACTACCTGGTATAGATGTGTTGGGAGTTGGGATGGTGCATAAATGTGGACTATCTTTCTCTCCTTGAGGACTGGATTGGGAACCACTGTTGTAGAGAATCCACAGACTAATTCTGTGCAAAGCTGGACTGATCAAGTTTCAGATGGTGCTGGGGCTGTTTTTCATTTTTATTTTTTCCACTGTGTTTTAATTTGCCACGCTACCCTATCGTATGTAAAACTGTACACTTTTAAAAATAAAATATCAGCTTTTTGGCAACACCAGGTGGTATGAACTGGGACACATTCAAAGGGCAACATTCACTCGTTTATTCATTCATAATCTTTCCCTTTTCTGTTTCTTTCCCATTATTTTTAGCAATTCACACCACGCCACGGAACCTTGGCGTGGGGGCATTCTTGCATCACTGTCCCTCCCCCCAATATCTCCTTCCCTGGCTATTTTCTGAACTCGTTCAGAAGACGTACACTGCAGGGGGCATGCAAGGAGAAGGTGCAAGGTGTGGGTGGGATGAGCTTGGGGCCATGGAGCTGTGACGTCCCATCGTATCGTATAAGCAGCAAATGGGGAGGAGTCTCCTCACGCCGTCTTGAATTGTAGTGAGATGGTGTAACACAAAGTGCAAGCAATCTCATGCTCTCGTCATCATGGTAACCACATCAGTGAAGGGGAGGGGGGATGATACTGGGGGGTTATGAGGTCTGGGGGGAGATGATGTGTCTGCATGTGTGTAAGGAAAAGGTTCTCTGCTTAGAACCAGAACTCAGAGACGAAGACGTGCACGTTGATGATGTTGCGGTGAGTGACGACTCCGGACGATACGTAGTTCATGGCCAGCTTCAGGACGGTGTTTAGGGGTCCAACAATAGGCTTCACCTGACGGACAACCCCTGCGGGATGCACATGGGTAAGTGGCATTAGAGTGGGCAAAGTATCATGGGATGATTGCTTGGTAACATAAATGATCTCTGCAGGCCTCCGTCTTGCACCAGCACTGCCGATTTCCCGTGATACTTTAGTACGTGTGACTACTTCCCATTGGAAGATGCAATTGAAACTACCAATAAAGATCAAGCTTAGAGTTTCAGATCATAGAAGTGACAAAAATAGAAGTTATTTTGATAACGAGTGGCTGAAACACCCGCCTGATAACATGGTTACTAATTGATCTCATGCCTCATATATGTGATAACAGGAAATCAGGACTTGGATTTTGGAAATCTGGATTATATTCATCCCCCTTTTCCCAGAAACCTTTCTCCTGCCCCTCTGTATGGCATGAGGCCCCCTAGACCCACATATTGGTTATGTGGGGGAAACAAACCATCACCAAGAAATGACTGAACGGCCCAAGAATTTCTTGTTTCTCTTTTTTTGAGTGAACATGTGATTACAGAGTGAAAAGGCCTCCTGTTTACACAGCCTGTCAGCACCCTGCTGCTCCATGGGCTGATTTTGACCTGTCAGTTCCACACTGTCTAAGGAGCCAACAGTCGCTATCAAACCTCACAGAACCCCACACCCCCCATTTATCCCCCAGGCCCTCCGAATGCCCCCCCATCTATCCCCCAGGTCCTCCAAATGCTCTGCCTCCCATCTGTCCCCCAGGTCCTCCGAATGCTCTGCCCCCCATCTGTCCTCCATGTCCTCTAAATGCCCCCCCCTCCCCATCTGTCCCCCCGGTCCTCTGAATGCCCCCCTGTCTGTCCCCAGGTCCTCTGACTCCCCCTCATGTGTCCCCCTTGTCTCCCCAGCTGCCCCTACTTCCTCCTGTACCTGGGTGAGCTGCATTCAAAGCACTGTCAAAATCAAAAGGCGGCAGGTGGTACCAGGTAAGCGGCGTAAAATCCCAACGCTGCATAGCATAAGTCTGATCTTTTTGTTTTAATCTGGTTGTCCACAGTTGCTGTTTCCCAGAAAGACTATAGCAACTCGTTGATGGAGATTTACAGTCTGTCAGTTAGCATTGTCAGCCCGTGAATCCCAACATGGAGACACTGACGTATGGGTTAATTGTCTATGAGCACCTCCGTCTGCTACAGGGGTTAAGTAAACATACAGAAAAAATCATAGGGGGGTGAGAGTGGGCTCCTTCTCCGCTGAAGGAGGCCAGCGACACTCACTACGGTCGCTGTTTACCAGGGTTGGCAGAGGGGGTCTCTGCTGCCCGTCCACTTGTTATTGTGTTTTCCCACTCTGTTGCATAGTGACACTCCACAGAGAGAAATAAAATAGCCTTTTATTGTTTCCAAACCGTGGACATCATTAAGGGGGGAGGGGGGGCGAGTGGACCTTTGTATGAACTTCTTGCAGCCGTGCCCCGAAAGGGAGCGACTCGGAAAAAGAAATGGCTTTCGCATTCTGGAGTGATTTTCGGCACCGGCAATTGAAGGTGCCGCGTAGTAAAACCACAGAGAGATATTTTCGATGGGCCATAGGGGAAACCCAGGCGAGATGCGCCGCGATGCTGCTGTTACTGTTTTCTCATCAGATATTCCGCGTTTCATGCTTATTTAGGATGGGAGGGCTGAAAATATGCGCGGTGGCGGAATTTCCGCGTCTAACCTGCCTGCCGACCGAAGGATTAAAAAAAACGGAGGCAAGTCCATTTATATAAAAATATCCAATGTTTTTATGGGAATTTAGGCTGGGCTCCCCTGGTTAAAGGGGAAAAGTACAGTCAGTGCATACCCCCGCAGACCACGCCGTTCACCTCATTGACCGAGGGCCAGCACAGGAGGGATCACTACTACTCATCTTGTGCACAGAGCCCCCTGGTGGCCACAGGCGGAAATTAAACTGCTAAAGAACAAGGAGCTAAAGCACAGATTCCAAAGGAATTTAAAGCATTAGTGTACCTGGCTGCCAGTCCTAGACATGCAAACCGATATGAGATAAAATGGTGATTAAGCACATTAAAACTACAAACAGTAATTATCACACACATAGTAATTACGCTGGTGCACTTAAGCTATACACTTTTTTTGGTATAAGTGCACAACAACTATTGTTTATAAGGAGGCTTCAAAGGATCCAAGTTGGGTACCAGTGATCTGCATTTCAAGTCAAGAAACATATAGGTCCCCAGGTAGCTGACTATCAGTTTGTCAAATTGTGGATTGTGGTTGGACTTAGTAT
The DNA here is from genome assembly GCA_011763525.2 of Mormyrus iriodes. Lineage (NCBI taxonomy): Eukaryota > Metazoa > Chordata > Actinopteri > Osteoglossiformes > Mormyridae > Mormyrus > Mormyrus iriodes. Next base: position 30,138,198 of record JAAGVU020000061.1, on the reverse strand, counting down.
CTAAGCAGAAATTGCTTTTCTCAGTTATCAGAGTAAAAGTCTACTTATCTACTTCCCAGTTCTCCATGTGCTTGGGGCTCGAGGGTTGGCTCCCACACCTTCTTAGGGTGGGTGGGGGAGGGGGAGGCACAGCTGGATCCCGTGCTGCACACAAAGTGGCCCGTAAGTAGGAAAGAGTTGTAAGTGGTGGCACATGGCAGCGGAGGCCAGTGTTATGGACTCCGATGGGCAGGGCTGCCATACTGAGGGCTCACAAGTAAGTAGTGCAATTTCGGGGTATTATGCGATATTATGGTTTCACAGAGCCCTGAGGAAGCGTATGACAGAATCCACAATGAATGGGTCTGACAGCAAAACAAATGCACAGTGTGCCGGGGCCATGCCGCAGCCAGGCCTAATGACACAGTAGGCTCACAATGAGGCTCACTAGGCGTGAGGAGCCTTCGCAGTGTTTCCCCACAAAATTTACCCTTCCAGCTCACACCAGTAGGTGACCTTTGTGGTGTGGTGTCTCTGGCTCTGTGAGGGCCCATGATTTTCTGCATCTGGCTGGTTTTTACAGTGAGGACTGCCTTAAGGGCGTGAGCCACCATCTCAGGGACTAAAGGTCCGTGAATGTCATCCAAGCCACTAGGGGGAGCTAATTCTGGGCTGGGTGAGATTAGACTGTTGGAGCTGGCAGCAGAAGGGACGTCACTGTTTTCCCAGTGAGTGTGGCAGTGTCCCAGAATGAAATAACCTTAACCCTGCCCTCTGGGTCCCCCAGAGTTAGTCTGGGGCAAGAAACTGAATGGGGGGGCGGTCTCTCTGGATTCACTGAGGAGAGAGACGTTCTGGCAAAAAAGGGGGGATTCTGGTCCTGCTTGTATCGACCCATCCCCCCCCCCAAAGAACTGCTGAAGCTTTTTGTACTGACCAGTGTGTGTTTTGGGTGGGGGGGGTGTTGGTGGGAGAATAGGGCCCCTCCCAGCCCACCCATAAATGCTGCTGACTGAGGGGCAGAGTGAATGCCACATTAATCCCCATTTGACAGACAACCGACTCCTCACTCTCAGGCTGACAGCCACACCCGGTCGGTTCCCATTCACAGCATGTTTGTGTCATTAAGTAGCACAGTGAGAGGGATGTTCTCCATCAGGTCTTTACAAAGTTGGGCCTCTATCCTCAGTGGCATTCTGCTCTTGTACCTTTGAGAAAATCCTTAACTTCATGCACTCTGCTTAAATATCCATCAGTGTATATAGCTAAAATACATTCTTTATTATTTTTTGTTAAAGTATTGTTAATAAACCTTGTATTATATTGCATTGTACCATGGTATTGTGGATATTATACATTTATTTATTGTATTAATATTTATGTGTAGCACCATAGGGGAAAATGTTATAGCCAAGGGGAAATAATATTCAAAGTGTGGGGTACGCCCCTGCGGGAAGGGGGGGGGGGGCAGGCAAGCGAGGGAAAAAAAAAGGGAACTGTTGGGAGGGGGGTTGACTTTGGAGAACTAATTTGGAATTACAACCTTCAGAAATATAAAAAAATCAAGTGAACGTATTATGGAGGAAGCATGGAAAAATTTCTAGCTGCTAGCAGCATTAACGGAATGTGTGATGGTAAAGCAGCACCTAAGATAAGTAGAAATAGATAATATGATGATGCATATCTGGAATGGCGTTTGGGTGTTTGTGTCTGTGTGTGTGTGTTTGTATGTGTGAATACCACTGTTGTACATGGATGCGTTTGCAGTAAAGAACCCTTGATTCTTGAGTCTAATAACAGTATTGATATTTTCCCCTGGAAAGACAATCTACTATTAAAAATATGTTTCTCCTAGGTAATTCAAACATGACCATAAATGGAAACGTGGAAGTCACCAGGGAAATCATCAAGTGCATGGACTCATGGACTAAGCGGGAGGAGTAAGTCCTGGGGGTATGGCTAAGCATCCTAGGAAGCCATCGCACCTCCCATTGGTCAGATCTCCCTCGACCACTTCCTGGGAAAATTACGATGGCTGACACGTAAGTGCGTAAATTAAAATGGACAGCTGTGGGACTATATATAAAGACAGCTAAACGTGGCACTATAGATGTTGTCAGCAAGTATAGAAGAACCATACCCGCTAGCTGGGAAAACCATTTCCCAATGACATTCACTGCAAATTGTCTGCTCTGAGATTACAACTGCACCATCATCACACCAGGAGAACATTAAAAATATCCATCCATCCATCCATTTTCCATAACCCATCCATCCATCCATTTTCCATAACCGCTTATCCAAAATGGGGATGCAGTGTGTCCTGTGTCTGCCCCAGGAAGCACATGACACAAGGCTGGGGACACTGTGGACAGGATGCCACTCTATAACAGGACACAAGGCAGGGGACACCCTAGACAAAATGCTACTCCTTTTCAAGCTATACACTCAGATTCACATAAGCTGATATATATTTGAACCATGTGAAGAAATCGCAGTACCGCGAGTAAACCTTTGTAAAGTCTGGGAAGACGTGCAATCTCCACACCCAGAACCAGAGCATGACCCAAACCACAGTGCTACCCAACAATCCAGCAAGCTGCTAATCGGAGAGGATCAAGAATTCACCATCTAATTTATTCAAATTCCATGGGACTGAAATCCCCGACAGTGAACCAGGAATGACATGAGTGAGCCCCATTGGGTCATTTCTTCTTATTCACTTCATGTTGTAACCCTCAGGTGAAACATCAGCTCATAGATCCCTCACTTTGATAGATATCTTCCAGGTGTCGCCGTTAACAGAATGTTTTGAAGGAAGAGCTTGTTCTCCTAGCTAACTTCCTGTAACAGTGTGCTATGACCATGACATTTGGAAAACACTTGTGAGTAAATTAGTTTTGGACGGTCAAACTTCCTTTTCCCAAAACAGTATCTCGTTATTGACTCTCAGTGTAGAGTATTTCTACATCTTATCTGAATCTGATTGAAATGAATGAAATGAAGAACCCAATGATGCTAAATTTGTCTCAATGACATTTTGCCATAATTTTCTATTGTATTAATTCTTGTTTTCAAAGTGAGAGATCCCCCTAAACCCCCTGTGAAAATGAGAGAGGAACTTTTCAAAGTGATGATGTTATAAACCGAGGAAGACATATAGCTCTACAAACAGACATTACAGGAATGGGTGGATATTTATGGGATGCACCAAATTTCCACAGCAACCTCCTCCCACAGCTGAAGAAATCAGGTGACTTGGTGGACCTTGGTACCAGCACCGGTCACACTCCACGGTGTACCAGGGCTGTACATGGTCAATGACTTTCCCAGCCCAAATTCTTTGCTGGGAATGCAACCAATCAGGGACAATCCTTATGTGAGAGCTAACCACGACAAAGGGCATTCGCGCCTTTCATGTGGCCTCGCCACTTAGCCGCCGTCAAGCCAGACCAGACAATGTGCATGAAAATGCAAGCGACCTCATGACTCATGCTGCCCAGGTTCCCATCAGTCAAGACGGGTAGTGGCACTGACCCATTCTCTCAAAGGATGGGACGGGAAAGTCATGAGAGTGTCGCCCCAAGAGCTGGTGTGACTTCCAGGGCAATGTCTGAACACATCTACATTAACACAGACTTCCTCAGCCAAACTATCTTGTCAAGAGAAAGACAAGCATTGTGGACTGCAGTGCTACATTTGTTTTGTGTGGAAGGAGTAAGGTGGGGGTAAATTCAGATGATCTGCTGGTTCATTTAGCTGTGCCTGATCAGTTACCATATGAAATCAGCCTCCGTGCTGTCATGCTGCCTCCAGGACCCAGTGCCCATCCCCAGGACTCAGCTCTCACCCCCCAGGACTGAGTTTCCCCCTCCCTGGACCTAGTGCCCATCCCCAGGACTCAGCTCTCACCCCCCAGGATTGAGCTTCCCCCTCCCTGGACCTAGTGCCCATCCCCAGGACTCATCTCTCACCCCCCAGGACTGAGCTTCCCCCTCCCACGACCTAGTGCCCACCCCCAGGACTAAACTCTTGAACCCAGGGCCCAGTTTTCATTCTGCTTTCCCATGTGTTTCCCTCAGATGGAAGCTTCCTTATTCTTCCTTTCTGTTGCTCTATTAACCCCATCTTCACTCCTGTCCCAAGATGACCATCCCTGTATGGGTTCGCTGGAACCCTCTACCTGCGGGTCTCTGGGGACTATTGGTAGGGAGGCTCCTAAACAAAAGGGGCTGCTATGCACACAAAGCAGCACATGCACAGACACAGGCACACACACTCACACACACACACACACACACACACCCACACACAGCACACATGCGACCTCACAAAGTCTAAATCTATATCCATTTTCATTGCCTAACACTCATTTGGAAAAACACGATAGTCAGTATAGTAATAAAATCTATACTGTCCCATCAGCTGAAATCAATGCCATGCATTCACTGAATAATCAACGCCCCCCCACCTTCCTCCACCTCCGCCCATTCCACTGGCAAACCACAGATGTCTCAGACAGATGGCATGTAATGAGAGACTGTGACAAGAGGCACAGAGGATGGCACTTGGGCTGAAAAACATGGGAGAATGTGACCATTTCAATAGTGCTGTGAATTGTCCCCTTTGTGGACGTCTGACATGCGCCCCCCCGTTCCCCGTTACCCCTGTCACCGCGGCACTGGCTTGCACATATGCATTTTGTTTGCACATGGGGGAGGGGTAGTGAGGAAGTTTTGTAATGTAAAATTAGGTCAGAAAAGCCATTGGGTTTAAAAACAACATGCCATTTCCATGCACGCCTCATTGGGGGGTATGTGAGAGAGGGCGGGTTTAGCCAGCCATTGGTGCTCTCGGGGGTAACTGGCACTCACCCACTGCCATGTTATCCTCGTAGCGCTTAATGATGTCGAAGTAGTTCTGTGTGTTCCCTTCCAGGATGTCGAAGACGATGTCAGGGTTGGCCATCGGCTGGCTTAAGTGGGCCGGCAGCATGGTCCTCAGGAAAACAATCTCTGTTGGACGATAACGCATTTGAAAAGCAGAACTCTGTCAGAGGCACTGTGATTGTGGCTGGATTTTTGGGGGTTGGTCTTTTCACCTCATGTTGGCGGGAAGGGAGTAAAAACTAACATGGCAGCAATGGAATTTCCCTCCAAATAGGATTTGAATTTGGAGGGATGTACTGGAGATTTAACTTTTAAAATGACTCCTTGGAGGGTCTGTGATTTTTGACATGTTCAGAAAGAATTGTAGGAAAGCCATCAGAAATGACTAGACCAAAAAAGTGCAGCACATAAGGGGAGCATCACTGCTATCAGATCAAGGTTGACCGGAATTTACCAGAAACTCTGCACTAACTCCATGTTTACCCTAAGCACTATGCTGTCAAAGGCACAAGAGAGTGACTGTTAGCTATGGCAGGTTCGAAATGTGCCTCTCTCTAACTAAAAGGATAATGGATGGCAGAAGTGAAGTACTAAGAGAAAAAAACACATAACGCAACAAAGGAGGATTAGCAGCCAGAGACACAGCTGGCGCCCCCTACCCTCCGGCTTGTTGAACTCCCGATACGTTGGCATAGAAATGACAGTGTGTGACACCGAGTGCACTGGGTCCAAGATGCAGCCAATGTCATTGGGCTGGCATGACTTCACGCAGCGGATGATGTCGGACCGGTCCACCCGAGACCTGCTGATGAGGCAGAAACAGGGGCTGTCAAACAGCAGGCGGGGCACCAGTTAAGGCAAAAGGCTTGAAAACAGAAAGCCTCATTAAAATGCTGAGAAAAAACACCCAAATATGTTAGTTTGTACTTTTGTTTTTATTAAGAAAACACTTTTGTCCAAAGCAACGTACAAGTGAGGATCAGTAAGCAGGGTCAGCCAGTCCCTAGTGCCACTGGGGTTAAGGGCCTTGCTTAAGGGTCCAACAGTAACATGACTGCCCTGCCAGCCCTAGGATTTGAATCTACAACCTTCCAAAAATAGTCAAGGATCCTTAACCCACTGAGCCACACACCGTGAAATACTCACATAAAAAAGAAGAATTTTTTAGTTAAAAAAGCTATACATCACTTCTGAGAATTGTTCCGCAGTGAAGTACACAAAAGGAATTGCCCTGGAATGAGGCAGTGGGTGGACCTTTTAATGAAAAACACCAGAATCTCAGTCACCAATCAGACACTGAGTCACAGTCACCAATCAGATGGCATGTACCAATCACACAGCAGACAGTTCAAGGCTCTGGATATCGTCTTGTGAGCTGGCATTACGGAATAGCGCAGTAAGACAGTGACATGAAGGTCAGGCAGGGTCAGTCTCTTCAGACCCATGCACGGCATTATTCACGATTTTCTGGAGGGAGTCCCTCCCGCACCTTGGAGCAGCGTGATCTACAGCCAGCCCCAGAAGATATTTAAGTTTGTTGAGCCTCGCAGCTTCACTTCCCATAATCTCATGAAGAAGATTTATGGTTGTCGGCTTTCCGAGAAACTCGTAAATTGCTAAGAACACAAGCAGACGGCTCCCACCCCCCACCCCCCACCTTTAACCTTAGAGGGTTATTCAGGGTCCTGTTTGTTTTGGGATGGCCCAGTCGAAGCCTGCCCCCATGGCTAACCCCCCCCCACTTATCCAGCTAGACGTCCGCAGAGGGGACAGTTCACAGCACTATTGAAATGGCCACACCTGCAGCACCTCGTGGGGGCAGAGGGCAGATATCCAGGTTCTGTTCTGGAGGACATCACCACAACAAACTTTACAACCCATCCAGCGCCTGTCATCGTGGTGATGTAACACCCATCTTCCCGTCAATCAGCCAATCCCGGTGTCTCAGTGTGGAACCCCACTGCCCCCGGCACTAGACGTGGTCTCCGAGATAAACAGCACGACTGATCAGATAACATCACGCCATGAATGAGTCCACCTGCAACCTGGCATTTGGCAGAGGGCACGAGGGAGGACAGCCAGCTAAGCTACGCCCTGAGCACCGGCGTGGGACAGGAACCAGAACCAGGGATTCGGTTACAGGCCTCCATTTTTCATAAAGAGAACTAGGAGAGCCGTGTAATAATACCAATAAACATCCTAGGGGCTTGTAATTAGCAATTAGCACACTGCTCCAAGTTGTCCTGGGACTCAGGCCAAAGCCACACAGTGAAAAACACACACACACTCATGCATGTGTGCATATCACTCCTGCTTATATGAGGGGCAGTAACTCAGACCACTGAAATGTGGAGGATCGACTCATGGCAGAAGGGTACAGACAACGGCCAATAGGAGTCCTTTACCGCAAATCTTGTTGCGTTCCGTCATTCATTCATTTTGGGATAAAGACCCCAGGCCATAATATTTCAGGCCGTAAAGCAAAGCAGATATTTGGATGGGAGCCTCCCAGTGGAGAGTGAACGCTGTTTTTTTCCCCCTCCGTCTTTTTTAGCTGAGGCATTGATGACATCCCAACACAAACAGAGGGGACATTATTCATGCATGTGTCAGTAATGGTGCCCTACCGCAAACGGCGTGGACCACTCGCCAGCCCCCAGATCCCCATAATTCAATGTCAGAATTTAAAATAAAGGTTTTTTTTTAGGATATTCCTGCATAAAGAGAGATTCTGCACTCCTTTACTACAGGGAAATTTACATTTCAGGGAGGTGGGGGCTGTACCTGCAGGCTGTTTTGGCTATGACGTGGAGTGCTTTCTCATCCCCAAGGTCAGCCAGTTAGCACATGCTAATCAGTTATCATGTTTCTGGAGGAAGTGTCTCTAGAAACTTCCGGTTTCTTATAAAAACCACCGCAGCACTATCCCTGCCCCTCAAGGTTTAAGGCAGGAATAGGATTGGCGCCAGTGGAGTCATACATCAGCTGACGGTGACCCGTAGCATCAGGTGCCAGGAACTGCTTCATTTCGGAACTATCTATAAGCTAACCCGTATTGCTCAGAGACACACAAGGCTGGCGGGCCAGCCCGGGATCCGCAGCCTTTTCATTAAGACCCTAATTACAGGCCGCACTGTGATGCATTCACTACTACTGCACAGTACCTGTCAACAGGCCGTTTCGGTAATGGGGTGACTGGGGGAAAAGTGGGGGCAAGAGTTTCACCTCACACCATACTGACAGAACCGCCCTACCCCACTCTTCCCAAGCACAGCTGGGCCATCGGCGACACATGAGTCACTCAAATCACACCCATGGACACCAGGAGACTCTGGGGCTCAGAAAGTCCACAGACTCAGATGGGGTGAAGCCCATAGCAAGCAGGTCGTCTCTGAAAGCCCTCCAGAACGAAAAAGGAACCCTACATGTTAGAGAAGGAAGAAGGAAACCTCACATGTCACTGAAGGAAAAAGGAAACCCCACATGTCAGAGAAAGAAGAAGGAAACCTCATATGTCACTGAAGGAAAAAGGAATCCCTACACGTCACTGAAGGAAAAAGGAAACCCCACATGTCAGAAATGGAAGAAGGAAACTCCACATGTCACAGAAGGAAGAAGGAAACCCCTCATGTCAGAAATGGAAGAAGGAAACCCCACATGTCACAGAAGGAATAAGGAAACCCCATACATAACTAAATGAAGAAATGAACTCCACATGTCAGAGAAGGAAGAAGGAAACCTCTACATCTCACGGGTAAATATACCAATACTCATAATTAAAACAGATTCTCGCAGACATTATAATACAACTTACACTCTGAATATATATTGAAACATTAGCGAAGAGAAAGGCCAAACTGAAGTGGATAGAGGTAAAAACAGAATTGTGTGCAATATTTTTTCAAAATTAGTTTTAATAGCAAAAAACACATGCATTTAAACAAGAGCATGGACCAGACATTACAGCCAAAAAGCTCCAAGTGGAGCCAAACTGGGCAAGCATGAGGAGGCAGCTTGGACTCACAATGTGTCACTGTGTTACACAGCCCTAGACCGCCATCTAGTGGCCACTGCAAAGCTACAGCACACATTCGGTACTCTTGGTTTGTTTAAGTAGTTCATTGCCATTAGCATTGCGCTGATCTCAGCACAGATTAGGGCAGCTCACCCAAGAAGCAATGGAAACAGCCAGAATGGCAGCGGCTATGGCTTTGCCTAAAGCGGGGACAGTGAGACGGGGGCGCCGGAGAGGTCGTGCGTCACGAAGACGGAGATCTTGGCCTCGAAGGTGCTGACAGTTCCATATCGCCACAGCTGCATCTCTACAGTCAGCAGGAAGTCCCTGGGCTCCGTAATGGGTCGCTGGACGGAAATTGAGCCGCCGGAGGCCGACCTTTGAGCGCTGAAATGGCCCTCCTCATCACCACTGATGATGGCCAGCTGGATGTTGTCGCCGGGTACAATGTTGGAGAGACCCATGCGGAAGATGTTGGCAGGCACAGGAATATTGGTGGGGAAAGTGAGGTGGTAGTGGGTTATTCTCAAAGGCAAGGCCAGGCACTCGCTATTGTGATCGCAAGGCAAGCGTTCGCAACGACTGCAAGACAGACAGAAGAGGAGACAAACAGACCAACAGAGGAACATACAGAGAACAGAGAAAGAAAAGGGTTACGTCAATGCAGCGCTCATCATGCGAGTGCCTCAGCACTAGTAGCATCAGCTGGAAAGACACCTCACTTTCCCCTACAGGGCTGCCCAGAATCTGTCATCAGTTCTTTAAAAAAAAAAAACGTGTTCAATTTTTGTCAGATGGACCGTTGGCCCGGTGTTGTGACTGGAACCATCATCACAACCCAGCAGTCTGTCACGACTGCAATTATGAAACAGCAGTATAGAAAGTCAAGCCATTTCCACTGATTCCTAACATAATTTGAATCAGCCACCTGTTGCAGTACCGAAGGAACTGGGGATTAAGGACCTTGCTGAAGGACCTGCAGATGTGCTGGTGACTTTTTTTTCTTGTTTTTTTGATAACAGGCACAGAGGCTTAGCCCACTGAGCTACATGCTGTCCCCCATTTATCCCCTGAATGTAATGATTTTCAGGTAGAAATGGCGACATGAAGTGAACCACATGAAATGAACTGCAACTGAATGAGTTGCAATCATCTTCTCACAATGATGATAGCTTTCTTGTGAAACCAGTCACACTGGTGCAAAATATCTTAACAGAAGACTCAGAAAAGCCAGAGGAACCAGAGGTACTTGAGCAACCTTGGACCTGACAGGGCCTGTATGTGCTCATTTGGCATTCATAATTAAGGAGGCATCTTGGGACAAAGAGTGGATGACACCATGGCAAGGAGGATTTGTCAGAAAGTCACACAGGACCAGGGCCGATCTCCAGGCTCGTGGCCAAAGCCTGAAGCCTGTCGGTACTCACGCTTCCCCAGCACGGCGGTAGTTGGGCGGACACTCAAACGACAGGCACCGGAAACCTCCCTGTACGTTGAAGCAGCTCTCTGCCACAGAGCAGCTGTGAGTTCCAGTCACACACTCATCAGTGTCTGGAGAGAGAAGAGAGGCATTAAGTCAGCAGCACTGTCCAACCAGCATCCATGTTTCTGGCAATTGAGTGCTTTGGGAGGACTTATTCTCCATCCTGAGGATCCTCCAAACTTGGCCCCACCCAAATTTAACTCCATCCAATATCCTGCCACCAAGCTTTTCCACACTTAAATCACCCTGAACCATCTGGTTTCAAACCTTTATGCACATCCCAGCTTAATCTTGGGCCATCCCAATATCACAACATTCCCTATTCTGATTCTTCCACACTCTGCCGTATCCCAGCTCCCTCCCAACACACTCCCCACATCTGACTACCTCCTCATACCCAAAACAAAAGCAGATTTGCAGGTCCCCACCCTGGCAGCTCCGTCCATTGGGCGCTAGGCTGTATCCGAATGAGGGGCAGGAACACAGGAAGCTTCCAGGGGTGTTGTGGCAGCGGTAAGCACAGATGTGACCTCCGGTGGGGAGTGCACATTCATCTATGTCTGAAAAAGGAGGTTAGGGATTAACCCACTGTCTCATAGTTGGGAATGCTTCTTATCTTTATTGTTCATACTATAGATATTGTTGCTACATTTCTCACCTTCACAATTAACCCCATCCGTATCACTGAGTTGGTATCCACGGCGACAGTAACACTGGTAGGAGCCATAAACATTGGCACACTCTTGACTGCAGGGATTATTGCCACATTCGTTCACATCTGCACAACATAGTACAGTTCATACAACGTCAAACTCTACACTCAACACAACATCACAGCGTAGGCAACATCAAACTCTACACCCAATACAACTTCAGTGGGCAGATAACATCAAATTCTACACCCTGTATGACATCACATTGTACACAACATCAGGCTCTACACCTTGTTCATTATACTGTCCCAACCACCATACAAAATATATTCCAACAAAGTGAAATGCACTTTTGTTGATTTTCTTTCTTGAATTTAAAGGACAAAAGCAAAGTCAGTCTGCTACTCCTGTACAAAATTCATCTGTGAAACATGCGCAATAAATCACTTCAGTGACTCTGAAATAATCAAACAAACAAGGTGGATAATGGGGTACAGGGGAGATGTGGTAGAGAACAGCCTGCTACTCAGTCCTGTCCAGTTTTATGCAGGTTCTGGGGCCTATTTTACAGAGCTAAAATGAAGCTAAAATGCGGATAGTGACACTGAACGTATAGGTGTATTTTGTTTGCTTTCTCTGTTTTATCGGGTGTATAATAATGTCAAAGGTCGCTGTTCAGTTCTCTGAATAACTGAAGCCTTTCAAACGTGAGCAGTAGATGCTTTACCATCACAGTTCCTGCCATCCACGGCCAGTCTGAAGCCAGCCGTGCAGCTACACTTGTAGGACCCCGGGGTGTTCTCACACTTGTGGGCACAGAGGCGTCCAGGATAATGCCGGCATTCGTTGTTGTCTGGTATAGCCAAGGGACAGCGAAGCCAAACATTGATGTCATGGAAGATAATGTCCAGAGTGACCGGGGTGCACCCTCAGAGAATGATCTGGTAACCCCCCCCCCCACACACACACACCCTCCCTCCCCCCATACCCTCGCAGGTCCGGGTGATGCTGTTGTAGAAGTAGCCCACACGGCACTCGCAGCGGAATGAGCCCACCAGGTTAATGCATCCATGTCCACTGCAGGGTGCATCAGGTCCCTGACACTCATCCACATCTGGGAATACAGTTTTCAGTCATGACAAGCATGTGGGGATAAGCTCCTCATCCCCCATCCTCTAAATGCTTTTTGTAAAACCAAAGGTCTGTGATGGTTCCCTCTAGTGGACCGGACAGGACTGACACGTACCCACACAGCGTGTGCCCTCCTCATTCAGGTGGTACCCCCGTCCACAGTTAATGTTGTTCCTCTGGCACACGTAGGAACCTGCGGTGTTTAGGCACAACTGTCCCGGGGGGCAGGGCATTGCCAGGCTCATACACTCATTGATGTCTGCAGGAGGGGGAGGGGAGAGAGAGTCTGCACCGATGCATACCAGGGAAATCAGGCCGCTGCAGCCAAAAACGCATCACCTCTAGGTCCTACATCAGGGCTCACCAATGCAGTTGCCAAGAGCCTCCTGGATGAATCCCTCCCCGCACTGCTCGCGTGGGACGCAGCGGAAAGACCCCTGCAAGTTCTTGCAATCCAGGTGTGAGGCGCAGTTATGGGTTCTCAGCTCACACTCGTTAATGTCTGGGTGGGGGGGACAAATGCTGGGTGAGATGAACTGCAGTTACAGGTCTGCCAGTGTAACAAACAGAAAGTACACCCTCCTAAAAAAAACAACCTTTTCATTTATTCTTAAATAAATATTGACATTCATTTTACCAGATCTTCAAAAGTATCAACAGCCAATGACATTACCCATTATTATTATCGTTACTATTTAACTTTTTATTATTAAATTTGTTCGTGAGGCATGTCCATCTTTGGCAGTGATTTCTCCAGTGAACAGCAAGGGGCGCCCAAACCCACCTTCACACTTGTTGCTTTCGGTGAGCTCATAGCCAGTGCCACAGCTCACCTCCCGCTGGCAGCGGTAATGGCCGGCTGTGTTGATGCAGCGCTCACCAGGCAAGCAGTGGTGGGATCCCAGCAAACACTCATTAATGTCTGTAATGGAGGGACGGACTATAAATCAAATGCAATACAGATACTTTCTTCATCCTGTGGGAAAACCGGGTCTTTGTACAACCCATCATTCTTTCCATGAGCTACACAGACATATATACATTTCACAGCAAGCTTTGGGCCCAGAGCACAGGGTCAGCCAGTGTCCAGCACCAAGGGCAATTGGGTTTAAGGGCCTTGCTTATGGGCCCAAAGGTGGCATTACATTGAAGACCTCAAGATCTGAACTAATGACCCTCGAAGCATGCACTAACCTACTGAGCCATACACCACATCAGTTAATCACTGCACCATCGACGATAGTCAATGTAATTAAGGACACTGAGTCATCTATATAGCAGTTTCCCAGGATTTCTGCTTCCACCTCATGTGGGAGTTGCTGGATCACTACTACATTTCCCGTAGTGTGTCAGGGCCATTTCGTCTTCAGAACTTACTGGAGTGCTATTGTCTTTATTAAGAGTCAGTAGGCAACCGTTGCCTGCACTCACCTTCACAGTTACGCCCGTCTGCTTTTAATTTGTATCCTTTGAAGCAGCCACAGGTCCCGTTGCCTAGGCAATGCTGGGAGCACTTGGCAGCTGCCAAGCACAGGGCTTGTGGTTAGTGCAGGGAATCACCATGAAGATACCCCCAGTGAAGCTCTTATTTAATGATGTCATAGAGTAAATTGTGAGGAGGGCCTTTCTGACAAACACTTGACTTAACTGCAAACAATTTGACAGCTAATTGTCCATAATTTAACCATCTGATTTCCATATAGAATTTATGCATAATGCTCTTCAAAGCTGATGCTTCAGGTCCTACAAATATATATGAAAATAACAGTTTTTTAAAATGTGCCTTTTCTCGGTCACCGTGACAACGTGGAGGGGACAAGTTGTACCTCCGCACCAGTCGCTCAGGTCAGAGTTGTCTGCTCCGCTGACTGGCCTGCTGTTACCTCCAGTGTCTGTGTATGGAAAACATGAACTAAAAGCTGCACCTTCCCTGAAATATTTGCCGATTTGACACTGACAGCCACCACAGAGGACAGCTATGCTTGCACTTTGGAGCCGTATCAACCACAAAGGTTTATGCTCACAGTTTATCTACTTGCTGTATCACACCAGGGCATTGTGACCTTGATCTTTGAGCTTGGTAACTATTAATTAATGTCTTTATTTGCGTTTAGTAGAAAATAAGAGCTCAGAAGGACTTCTTGGACCATCTGGTACCTGCATAATTCAAACTGGAGCAACACTGTAAAGAATCTGATAGACTCTGGCTAAGTTTCAGGAATTTAGTGGCTCTCTACAATACAGAAAATCTTTGTACATCTATGTTTAATAACCTCATATCCAGTTATCACCAGACTGGGAGCTGTCCTCGGAACCAGCCTGAACAAGGCATGGAAAAAAGCCTGGTGTCACTACACACATGGTCACACAACATGGGCAATTCCAGTTGTAGGAGGAACACTACAGGAACAGATGGAGATTTCAGAAATGTCACACACACACTCACAGAGAGACACAGTGGGGTTGGACTGAATTCATGACTCTAGGGGTGGAAACACTACTCGCTGAGCCACCTTCCCTTTTCTCCAGGCAGTATTTGGGAGTCAAAAACTACCGCTTCGTCTTTTCAGTCATTTATGCATGTTTCATTGTTACTATGGTTACCTGACATGGTGCCATTTTGGTCCTCAGGGGCCCCATCGCTACAGCATGCTTGGGACACCATCTTACACTGGTGACCCACCAAGAGGCTGGAGGTACATTTCAGGCCCTGGACCTGCAAGACCCGTCCTAGCAGGCAGCAGTCGCAGCACATCTGCAAAAACATATTGGGTTTGGGGTGTGGGAGGAAGGAACAGCCGTATCAGCAATGTCATGTTCCGCAGTTGGGTGGTTATTTCTGTGCCCATAATGCACCATTTTTTGTTTTGCCTTTTGTTGCTATTCCATTGTGTTTCAGTCTCACTTTTTGTCTTTTGTTTTCTCTCTCTGTTCACACTCTGGGAGTTCCTGGGTGTCCCCCTTGGAGGAGGTGGGTGGTTGCTCTGCTCAGACTGCTGCCCCCATGATCAGGACCCGGATAAGCAGTGGACAGTTTTCGATGGATTGATTTTCCATTGTGTTTCTGTGTTCCACTATGTTTGTGTACCATTGTATTTCTGCATTCCACTACGTGTCTGTATTCCATTGTGTTCCACTGTGTTTGTGAACCATTGTATTTCTGCATTCCACTATGTGCTTGTGTTCCACTATGTTTGTGAACCATTGTACTTCTGCATTCCACTATGTGTTTGTATTCCATTGTGTTTGTGAACCATTGTATTTCTGCATTCCACTATGTGTTTGAATTCCATTGTGCTTGTGTTCCACTGTTTGTGTACCATTGTATCTCTGCATTCCACTGTGTTTTTATTCCATTGTGTTTGTGTTCCACTGTTTGTGTGCCATTGTATTTCTGCTGCATTCCACTATATGTTTGTGTTCCATTATGTCCGCGAATTTCGCTGTGCTTCCATGTTATTCTCTAGAGAGTATTTTACGTACCCTGGCAGTTTTTGTCTCACAGGAACTTCCAGACAGCAGTGCTTCACAAGCCTCTTGGTCCTTGGCCATGTCTATGCCCTGGTTGCAGAATATGTCCTCCAGTGCAGCTGTACAGCACTGCTCCTGAACAATCCTGCCAGAAGGGGGCACCATTGTCACTCTGACACACAGTGGGGAGGGCTGCATGTTGCTTTACATATTTACTCTATGAGTATTTCACACCCATTTCTATAAATTGTTTCGTAGTGCTGGGATCACAATCAGTACTTGGCAGTACCATGCAATCTACTATACAGTACCATGATGAATCACCACGTAGACTGCTGTTTACATTTTCCATGCATAGAACATTCATGAGAAACTGGGAATTAGTGCTGAAAATGGGCAAGGTGATTCAGTCTGCTAATGTATATATCTGCTTATTGCTATTTATTAATGCAACACACAGACAGCAGACAGCGATCTGGAATATTGGAATGGCTGGTGTACAGGCTGGAGCAGGCGTGGAGCCCTGAAGATCACTAATACAGAAGAATGTAAAATACACAGACAATCACTCTCATAGACATTGTTCTGATGTACAGTGGTCCTTGCCTCTCCCTTGTGGTTATAAAAATGTGGGCATGGACATTATATTCCTCTTTGTTTTTGGTATCAAATAAATCTTCTCCCAGCATCAGTCTTCACTTCTTCATAACCTTGATCTCTCCATAAACAGCACTCTCACAGTTCCTTTTATGGCCAAGGACTGACTTTTTTCTCTTCTTTGCCAAAACCTTTATTTTTTTCACATGAGAAAATTTTCCTTCAGGTTTTCTGTCATTCCTGGTCTGAGACTTGCTACCGTTTCACGTCTGAGGTATTTCCGGAATTGTGCAATATTCACTCCCCTGCCTTGAAATCTACCCTCTTTTTATACTGGGTCCAGTCTATGAGAATTCTGAATTAGTCTGACTTCCAGGATGAATACTTCAAGCATGAGAGGACTGATCTTTGGCTGACGACCATCAGTTGCCCAAGAGCCTTGGCTGTTCCTGGTAGTGTATCTGCTACTAACAGCAGCTGCTTCCAATCAAGGTGAAATACTGATTCCACATAGTTGCCCTGGATTTACCAGTCAGTGCAGGAGGGACCTCCCAAAATCAGTGGGGCTCCCCACTATATGACCCCTTTAAAATGATACGAGGCTTCATAAGGTAAGATGAACTTTATTAAACCCAGGAGGAGGTTCTGGATACAACTTGATATCCACCTTCAGCATTACAACATGGAAAAGGATCTCTTCAAGCAGTCTGGTGAACTTTGGAGTTCTTGTGTTAAGCATGACGTCAACATTAGGCGACTCAGCTGTAGCATTTATGGTGGCCAGCGCCGGTAAAACCATTAGGCAACATAGGCAGCCGCTTAGGGCACCATTTTCTGAGGGTGTGCCGAATTAGCAAGCAAATTTCACTTTGTGTCAGACAGGGGGAGCCACCTGTGAAGCTTGCATTGGGTGCCACATGGACTTTAACTGGTACTGATGATCGCCAAGCACATTCCAAAGGACCTACCTGATCCAGGCCATACACTGTGAGAGATGAATGCAAGAGAGACCCAGGCCTCACCTACAGCCATTGGTCTCAGAGATGAGAGGGAGAGAGGTGCAGTCCTCTTTCTGAGCCCCGCGTTGCCGTCCATCTTTGCAGCAGTCATCCAGCGATATTGCCTGTGTCTCTGCAAGACGCACGTGCACACACACATACACACACACAAGTTCTGAGCTATTTGGAATGCATTAATACATTGCAATGTGCAAAACTACTAATTATGAATAATGTACAGATTATGCCCTTTTTTTCTAAAGATAATCCAAACATATCAACACAAAACACCAGTATCTTCCTGAATTTTGACCAATCAGATGGTTGTGACGCAACAAGCTCGGTTTGGTCACGCATTCGACCTGCTATTAAGCAGGCCCATGTCAGCTCATGATGAGACGGTAACATCTCAGTCAACCAGCTCTGTTTAATCCTCGGCCTTTATTTTCATTTGCATGTGAGGCAGACAGCCGCTGAGCCTCATCTGGCTGCCGCTTGGCTACGCATGATGTAATTCTCAGCTCACACATTTAGCTGACCGAGCGCTACCATGTTTATGACACTGGCTGCACAGCCAGGCTGGAACTCACTCTGTCCAGACAGGTTTTCAGCAAAGGTTGCATTAATTTTTCCAAGTGAAGAAGCCATAGCCTGGCAATCGCAAAGATCCCAGAATTTCCCAACGCAGTAAATATCAGCAGAGAAAACTGACATATTTACCACAGGTGTGCAGCCATGATTGTTCGTCTGTTATTTGGAAAGTGGCTCATTTGACAAAAATGCCCTTTGTGACATTAAATACAACACCAGTCACCACAGCTAAAGAATATGATCAAATATTTCACACAGTTGATTTAATTTTTGTTTCATTTTTAACCTTATATAATCTATAATCTTCTTCTAATTTTAAATTATTAATTACTATTACACACAAATCACACATACACAGTCACACACATTAAACAAAACAGAAACCCCCCCCTCAGACACAAGTTTCAGCTGACAGCCACCCCCCCCC
>JAAGVU020000061.1:30108552-30119125 GCA_011763525.2 Mormyrus iriodes | reverse complement strand
ACAGCCACCCCCCCCCCCCCCACACACACACACACACACACATACAGGCTGCACTCTTTCTAGAAGCATGTTAGACAACCTGACTCTTTCATGTCTCCTGCTGATAACAGGATGGAACCTCTGTTGTCCTAAACATGGCCTTTGTAATTCAGTGTTCCTGGATTACAGGCCCGAGTGTGAGAGCGTCGTAAACGCTCATTAGCTACACTGGGCCGAGCCTCTTGGTGCACAGGTCACCTGTTGATGTCACTTCTGAAGGAGATGGAGGGAGGGTCTCTGTATCAGTGGTGTGGCTACAGGAGCATCAAGGCTACAGGAATGCACTTGTGGGGGGGGGGGGGCACTCGCACGTATGGCGGAATGTAGGTCTTTGAAAGATTCTCTTAAGCTTTCAGTCATAAAATTTGTCTACGGATGCTGTAGAACCATTTCTCTCTTTCACCTTTAACAATATTTTGTTTGATTTGGAACCACAGCCAACAGCTCTGACTCTGAACAGACTCAAAGTAACCAGTGCAAAAAATGACTCCATTTCTCAAGGGGCTCCAGCTTTGCTGCCAGGGTCACCTGCAGGTTTCTCGCTTAATGTCATTTTTAGTTTACTATTCCACCACTTTAACTACCAGACGTGTAAGAAAACTATTCTCTACAAAAATAATTTGGCCAGATATTGATCCACACTCACACAGCTTGTATCACACACGAAGCATGCAAACACACACACACGCAAAAGAAATGCAAGCAAAGTCTGGATTAACAGTCTGGATTTCAGTTCTTCACCTCGACCCTGCACGAAACCAGGCCCAGGATGGTGCCTTCCTGTCCCAAAGACTCTAGCCACATAGTCTGACGCCAGAGGCCTTTGCAGAACATAACTATAGCCCACTGAGCCCCACTGCTCTGTTTGCATCCTCTGGGTGGGTATGCCTCAGGGCTAGAGGGTGGGGGAGGAGCAAGGTCTGGGAACTTTGAAAGGAGCTAACAGGCCAAGTTGTAACTGGAACAGTCGCCTACAGCAGATAACCCAGATCAGCTCCCATTCAAGAACTCCCACTGTGAGGGTACAGTGGAATCCTGTCCCTGGAGATTCCAATTTCCTAGATATACTTCTGAGCCTATAAAGACTGTCCATGATAATCAGGTGTCTGTCCCCAAAACCTGGAATAATAGCTCTGCATTTTCCCCTAGCAGGCTGGGGTTGAGTCTACATGAAGATGGAATTCCAAAGGCTGGTTCCAGCTTCTCGATGCTCAGGTTTTGGATTTCAATCAGTGTCTGATTAGTCCTTGAAAGGGCAGGCGAGGCAACTTACCATCCCACTAATCTTATGATATGTGTGGGATTTGTTTTGCGAAAAACCACTCTGGTATCTAGGATAGTTTAGATCAAACAACTGATGGGTCAGATATATGTTTCACAAAACATCAACCTGTCCTGGTTTCAAGTCCAGTACTGGGACCTGGATGCTGACTGCTCCAGGCTGATACCCAGAGAGCAGCATGCCATTCCCCTTCTCAGAGTGCCTACTGAGTGTGACTGTACCTCCACCCTCAAACAGATCTGCTTAGCTCAGTCCTGGCTGAGAGGTCCACCACCCCCTCCTGATGTCAATCCACCATTCACTCTCTCCTAAAGTAAGCTCCCTTAAAAACCATTCCACACCTTCTATCACCAGAGGAGTCTCTTTTAATCTTTTCAACAATTAACATGGTGCAAATACATACTGACGCTCAGGAAATCACTGTTTTGTCTACAGCCAGAAACCTTCCTAAACTGCTGTAGCTATACAAGCAAAATCCACTGTATTGAATTCAATTAATATTCTTAATCCTTTACTAAATAAGTAAATATAGGTATGCATTACACTTTACAATGGCTTTGGGCTAGCGTAACTGTCCTCAGTACCAGATGTTCACCGCATGCGAAAATGTGACAGCGATAAAGTGATTGCCTAAACATTTCTAATAGGTACACACATGCAACATCTTTTATGAAAAACTCATTTTTTTTAAATATTTGACTTATCGCCGTCACTGGAGACATTACCGATCTTCAGTTTATATTAATAACAGTCATTCAAAACTCTATGAAATAGCAGTCTGAAAAATAACCTTTTAATTCAATAGTAAGGGACGTGCTTTTTAAATATTAATCTCTCTATGGTCGTATTAGCCTACTAGATAACCTTATTACTCCATTCCACATTCTTCATAAAACACAGTAAATTACTCACATACAGGTGTTTTTTTAAATGACTGAACCAGATATAGATGGAAATGTACGCATCAATTTTGTGGAAATATCTTACCTTGTCCTACGAGAACGCAGCATAAAGAAAAGAGTATCGATATCCGGGGTCTTACTGGGAAAAGCCGCTGCTTGTAGCCGAAAGTATTCATTTTAAAATGTGGTTATTTTACCAAATTTCATCCGATGGTGCTGCCGCGGATCTGACTCGGACAGACAGCTGTCTGAAAAATAAAGGGATCAGAGTAGCGATCCACCGATGCTTAACACAGCGGGACCGTTTCACAAGAGGGGTCTAATTATTTCATCTTGGCTCGCCTTCTTCGGGGGGCCCAGCGGGGGCTAGCCTAAGTGCCCCAAGAGTCTGCTGTATCTTAAGGCAATCAGCAGAGTCCAAGTGTTTTAAAACAAAGTCAACAGCAAGTAGTTTTCTCAGTTATATACCGACAAATAAATGCATACACTATGTAAATAAAATAAGATAGCTTGATTAGTAATACTGTACTAGTTCATAAAATTGTTAATAACATGTAATTTTATTAATAAATATCAATATCTACATACCCCTCAATACTGAATACGATCAGAAACTTTAGTTTAAAATATGCATCAAATCAATAAACGTCTGCGGGAATAAAGGACTCGATTCGGGATTGTCGGGACCGAACCGGAATATATGTTTTTCTGATATTGCTGGATATGGAGCAAATAAATCGATGGATAATGCACTTGACTTGTGGAATTCGTAGACTCAGTAGTTGAGGTTTCTTGAATATTCTACCAGGCTTCACCATACATTTCATTGACATGAATGTAATGTAATATTTATAGCGGTTCTCTGGATTGGTGAGCCCATGTGGTAACAGAAACCAATTCCTAGAGCTAAAACAGAGGCTTAGTGAACGAATGGCTGCGGTAAATGTTAAGACGCTGCACTCAGGAGGAGCTTTTTAGACCTGAAGTCTAAATATATGACAGGCTTTTCATCAACCGTACAGTAACAGTACGCAACTTTTTGAAGATTTACAACAGCTAGGCTAATACAATAAGCAGAGAATGGAATGATATAGTATATTACAAATTATTTGGTTTTTTTCCAATTGTTATAATTTTTTTTATTATAAGCATTGTAGTACCAAAAGTATACTTATCCACAGTCATGCCTTTTTCCTAAAAGCTAGGCTGTTTTCCAGGTTTTCCTACAATAGCCTAAGGTGAACCGTTTTTGTTTCAGCACGGAGACGATTGAAGGGTCTTGCATTTCTACAAATCTGCCAGTATCAAAACGGTCTATTTTCTTCTCTTTTTCCCCACTTTATGTCTTTTTAAGATAAAGCTATACAGAGCATTGATTTTTTTCGACAGACATCACCAATGTTTAGCCGATATCTTGCCAGGATTCCCTCCAGAAAGAAAGATTTCAAGGCGATTGGGTGAGTGATACTGCCCCCACGGGCCAGTTATAATGCTGGGCACTCCTTTAACTTTTGCTGTGTAGATAAATAAAACACCAATGCAGTAATTGAAAAAGTATTTGAAATAAATATTTAAGGCCACGGAGCACTTGGAAAAAAAAGAACTGCTGTTGCAAACGCAGTCTCATAGCTCAAATTTAATTTAAAGGTGCTTAAAATTTTACACCACTGAATCGAATTTAGTCCAGCACTACTTTTAAAAACCGGCGCAATAAGAGGAACACACGCACACCAGTGCTTCCCGCCAGCGCTGGAGAGGAAAGAAGAAATCACCGCTAGACATTATAAATTGTCTGATACAAGCAGGGGCTTTCTGCTCTTTCAATTGCTTCTCTGGATCTGGCCAGCACTAATGACGTTTTAATGAAATCCACATGCCCACTTCGAAAGGCAGCCACCCCAGAAATGCTTCCAGGAGCTCACTGTCCTTAGTAAATATGGTATTCCCCAGGATGGATCCAGGCCACTGGTCACAGTGGCACACCATAGACAACCTTTGTTTTAAATATGTGGCGACGGCAATTGCTTAACAACACGTTTAAGGACGATGGAACCAGATATCCTCTCAGTCTGTCTGCTTCAGTCTTTAGTACCCACTAATTAAACCTGTGTTTCTTTGGAAAAATTTGAGGGTCAGCTGAATTGTTAAATTTCCCTAGTCCAAAATATTTAACATTGACTTAGTAAATGAAATAAACCCATTAATGATGGCAAGATGTAAAACAGTCATAATACCATATGATACATTTTTTGTACAAGTACATATGAATATTTTGGTTTTCATATATCTCATCTTGCTCTCCTATGCAACATTCTGACATTCACACTCCTGGATCAGTTTTCAGGGTTAAGCATTGCTCAATGGCTCAACAGAGACATGATTACTCTGCCAGCTGCGGGATTGGAACTGGGAACATTCTGGATATGAGCACAGGCTCCTAACCAACAGTGCCACACACTGGCCTTCAAACCATTTTTGAACAGTGTGAATAAACATTAGGGCAAGCAGATTGCCTCTTATCTTGAGTTCCAGAAAACTACAAAGACTCACAAAAGATGCTTGTCTTATCCATGACTCAAGACCACTGCGGAAACCAGACTGGATTACCATATATGGCTTCACAGATGCTTCGTAACAAGAAGTAGACTCAACGGCTGGTCAACCAAAGCACCAGAAACTTCTGAGGAGTAATTAATGTTTGCGGTTCTTCCCAACTACCCAGGCTATCTCCTCCCCCCATCCCTGTAAGGTTTTAATGAGAAACAGTCAAACTGGAGCAGGAAGCCTTGAGGTAAGAACAATTATGGCGGCTGAGGTCACATTTATGTGGTGATAATTTGTACTGGGCCACTTGGCTCTTCTGAAAGCTTGACTTGACTGTACCCCGTGAGGCCATGACATGACGGATGGTGCTTGAGGCATCCAACAGCTGGGTTTCCGGCAAACTTCTGGAATACTGTCAACCTCTTTGAAAAGCCTCTTCCTCCATCAACGGGATTTTTGGCTGGGAGTTTGCCCTGCACCTCCAAATTAAAATTAGTGAGTAGAAAATTCGTTTAACCTTTCAATCTGGTGTAATTTTAAGGTTTTTATTTTTTTATTTGTTATTTTTGTTGTATTTTCTTATTATTTTCATATAAGAAGTTTTGTGTTTGTGATCTTACAGTCTTTTTATACTGGTTACATTTATTGACATCAAACTAACACAGGCTCTTCTTCATAAAATGAGCCCTTATTGGAGAAAATCTGAATGGTTTCCTGCCATACTGGGCAAAACCACTGTCAGTGGTGCCAGTATGAAGGTGATGCACGACAGTATACGTGAGAAATCAAATTATTGCACAGGTGCTTCTCAGAGCACATTGGCCAAAACAGACAGGTTGCACAACATTTTACTGTTGTGGGAATTCTGTGGATTTATGCAGTTTTTTAAATAGAAAACGTTTAAAGTGATTGCACCAAAATTACACCTTTCCATTATCTTATAGTCAGATACTTCCCATACTCAAAAATAGTTTGTATAAACTACTGAGTACATTTTAATATTAATGACTACATTTGCTGGCTTGGCTAAACAAATAGGGAATAGAGGAAGATGTTAAGGTCTGCAGTTCTTTCTTGCAGAACCTTAACTCAGATTCTCAGGTTTCATAAATCTGGTTTAATCTGTCCACTGTGTCTGTTTGCTTTTCCATTTTGGATGGGCGTTCTCGTGGCAGATACTCCACTCGATGTGTACATGATGTCATCCGTCTGCGCTCTGCCGAAAAAAAACCCGTCCTCCTGGACGATACGCCTTTGCAGAGTCATTCCCTGGGCCCGGCCGACACACACAAGCCTGTACAGCTGTGTTATTGCAGTTGTCCCTTCCCCTCCATGCTCGAAGAAGGTCTGTGTTTTGTCTGCCGCGGGGCTGTGAGGGGTGGGGCTTCCCAGCAGCCCTACCTCGGTTACCTCTCCCTCTGAAATTTCAATGTCGTGAGAAACCATTCTGGAAGAATCCGTGGGCCGGCCGCTTGCATAATGCAGCTGTGCCTTGCGTAGGCTGACCGTGAGCAGGTGGTGCTTTTGGACTGCAGCGCAAGGTGAGGTAACCAAGCTCCTTGTTCCCGCTCACAAAACACAGAGATACCTTTCTTTTTTTTAATGTTTTTACCCTGTACTGAGGTGTTCAGCACATTCAACGCTACGTTAAAGACAGATCAGTCTTATCGATTCCTCCATTAACAATCCAGGGAGATACCAGAAAATAACTTATGTGATTAAAAAGATTGATCTGGCCGATTGTAGTGTCCCCAGTATCACAACAGACTGCTAGTGAAGAGGACCTTATTCAGAATTTAAAATATTCAGTGTTTGTTTTTCCATCCAATCTTGGGACCATAAACAAGGCCTTGATGTGACATAAGAGAGGGTGGGACAAAATAACAACAGCGTAACTATAGCATCTGTAGTTTTTGAGATCTGCATCGGGGTGGGGGGGGGGGGGTGGTCAGACTCCTTCAGACCTTGCCAAGAGAGAGCTGTGGATTGAGTTCAGGTGTTTCAATTGCTCTGTAGAATATGTCTATATGTTGGACACCAACCAGTTGCAGGTGCCCTCTGTTGCACCCAAGGGTGGGAAGACAAATTATGACCATAACTTAGTTTCACAGATACACCCAAGTATGTTAAAGCACCATATGAATTGCATGTTCTGTTTAAAGCAGTTTTTCAGATGTCAGGAGCTACAAGCTGACTCCATATCTTCACCTTTTACACCTTAGCATATGCAAATAGCAAAGTTCCTCTTGCCTTTGCACAAACCCTTAAGATACATCCCTATCAACTCATCCAGGCTCATGCACAGGGCTTCTCTTAAATGTTTTAAATATCCAAAAAAATCTTAAAAACCTGTTCATCCTCAAACCAAAGACCTTCGGAGATTTTACAACTGAGATGATATTTCTATTTATGTTCACTGTTTCCCTACCCATCTTTTACAGCTTAATTTTTATTTGTGGAAATAATCATATTGTGAGCTTTCAGGTAAATTCCATATTAATGTTAATCAGTTTTAATTGGATGCATTGTGGGTAACATTATCCATCAATGTCCTTAGCAGATTCTGTAAAGAAGTGAGATTTCAGTATACAGAAAACACTCAAGTCGAAAAAACCAGCAGCTCTTCCACATCAGAGAGATGAAACATTTCTTATGATACAAGAATAAACAATGGGTTCTTCTTAAACAAGATAAAAAATGGCCTTTTTGGTGTTTGGGACTAGTTTTGTTGATGTCTTCTCTGGGTAGAGCCAGTCCAAGTGGCCATTTAGTCTCCAGCCTGCCATTTTTCTGGCCAAAAAGTTGTTGAGTCGACTCTCAGACTAAACAGCGCTTTGCACACTGAGACGCTGAGGGCGTCCCCTGTATGGCAGTAAGAATGCAGCTGGGCCCCTCATCTGTATGACATGATAAGCCATTGCCGCTGCCTGCTTATGTCTCACACTGGTGTCAGCAGTCACTAATCTGAACTCATACTCATTCATCTGTACTCAGTCTCTGTTTGGAATTGGTCCATGTGTCAATGGCATTCCTCCTACCTTTGGCCATGGACATGAGGATGCTGGGATATGTAGGGGGACAAAATAAGGTCCCCTGTTTGTTCTGAAAGGGTACGCTGAGGATGCCCTGAGATTTATTGTGCCTGAGGAAACGGTGTCTTGTGTGTGAAAACAGAGGCATGTAACTCAGGGAGTTTGGAACGGGCCATGTCCTTATTTGGGATAACTTTTATCCCAACTTTTATTTTAGGAAAAAGCAGACAGGAATGAGGCAGGAACAGGACAATGGAAAATTGCAGTCCAACGTCCCATTTTCTGCCACTGTGACCGACGTTTTCATTTTCTGCAAGTCAGAAGAAAAATATTAATTGTTCATGGTTCACTGCATGAAGCATCTAAAACTTGGAATGCACAAATGGAAAAGGACCTCTCTAATATTTTTTTACCAAGTCCAAGTTCTAAACATTTTATTTGGACCAACATCATATTTTTTTTAATCCTGCATCACAACTAACCTGACTGGTAGAATACATTGTATTTAAACATTTTCCATGCCTTTGCTGTATTAAGGATCCCCTAATGCTTATTAAAAAAAATCTCCATTTCCTTAATGCATTTCATAAACTGAGCACTACATTAGTTACCGCTATCTAACACTGACCCTCTTTTGCCATTTTAACTAGACCAATGTAAATGCTACTGCTAGTTTTACAGTATGCTGTCAGTTAAAAACACCATTTTTTAGAAATAATAATAAAAAAGATGTTTCAGCTGTTTCCTGTGCTGTTACAAAGAACATATGAACAGCTGCCACGAATGGAGCCTGTTTCCCCAACCAGAACTTTAAATGAACACAAACACCCAGAATATTTTGTAGTGAGAATTTGGCTGATGATCTTAAAGGTAATGTTACATTACATAATACATGACAACAACAAACAGCAGAGAAGGCAGATGAAAGAACTTGAAACACACATGTTATAGGGCTTCTTCAAGCTTCTAGGCTGTGCATGATACTGCCATGATGGACCCTAGGTGGCATCAGGGAGGGACTTTAAAAACCCACCATAGATTTTAGATGTGCTTGAAAGGATGCTGAGTGCTTCACTGACTTTATAGAGACAATAGTGTCCCAATAGCTAAGATGCATGTACTACTATAACATCTTCAGCTTCTGACAGAACAGTTCACAGGAGGGCCTGGAGCCTATCCTAAGGATGGGGGAAATATAACCTCTGGCCAGCATCAAACTCATGACAGTTCAGGATACATGGTCAATTAGTCACATGCTCTGCCTACTCAGCTACATGGCAGGCCAGGAAACAAGGAGAACAATGGGGACTATGAGTGGGGGTAAACTTAAGTAATCACAAGGGATAGAACGAGATGTCCAGAGACATCTGTTGGCCAAGCAGGGAACTTAGGAAAATGACAGACACCCTGGATGGGATCCCATACCATCATAGGTCTTATTTACTGAAGGTAAAAATGAGAATAAGTCAGTAACAATCTGACTTAAATTGGAGAACTGTGAGAAAAGGACTGAAATATCCATACATTTTCCCTGAAATCCTGTATAGAAATAAAATAGATAACCTTACCCTCTCATTAAGATGAAAACATAAAATATCGCGCTGACAACTGAAACACAGAAACATGGAAATGACCTATGAAGTTAAAACCCATTTTACCAGGCATCCATGTTAGAAGTACAAAACGAAATGTGTAACCTTCAGCTATATTTAAACTTCAGACACACTAAATGTCACCTTCATCATAACATTCTTGTGGTGGTTGACATACTGATCACCATAGTGAGAACTGAGAGGCAGATAAGAAGCTTGTACCCTCAGGCCATCAGACTAGTTAACAATTAGCTGACTCATGTGTCATGCACTGTTATGATATGTTACATGTATCTGGTGTTCCTTTATTGTTCCTTATTTGTTATATATTTATTATACTGTTGCATTATGTCTTATTGCTTATCTTATTTGTTACAGTGGAGCTGACCACCTCGCATTTCACTACAGGTTATAATTGGACTGTATAATTTGCATACGATAAATAAAACCATTGAGTCCTTGAATCCTGCAACTCATGCAGATTCCTTTATCCTAGGAGAGGAATGGCAATTCAAGTTAACTATGTTTTTTACATTTCAGACAGGTTGGACCAGGCCCTCTCCGATGAAGTCATACAATGTAATAAGGAATAAGGATCTCCAGGACCTCTCCAATTCATGCCCTAGTCAGCAAAATGAGCAAAAATCATCGATGTAGTGCTACTGCATGTACACCATACATGTTATACAGTAATTATAACAGGCTAAACAACTGTGATAAAATATGCCTGAACCATATAAAAAAAATCACAAAGGACAGGAAAAAACCTAAACTAAGACACACCCCAAGCTGCATATACACACACAAACAAAAAGCAGAAAACCTGGCTGTCAGGCTATTCTGCTTTGACACATGAGTCCTCAGGCACTCAGCACTCACAGGTCAGGGGCCACCTGCAGAGACACACGGATGAGATGCCTGGGTCTGACTCAAATACAAATCAAAAGGGAATTGCCATGGGCGAGATTGTAGGTCAATGCAGGGCAAAGCAATCATCAAACTGAATCCGTGACATCAAGTTAGACAGTAAGCAAGAGAACCATCCACAAATCAAACAGAAGGACAAGGCTTCCATGGCTGAGACCAGACATGGGTAGACTAAGGGGGAAAACTGGTAGAAGACTTAATTTATCTTAATTATTCTTATTTAACTAAGAATATATATATATATATATGTATAAA
>JAAGVU020000061.1:30082749-30093030 GCA_011763525.2 Mormyrus iriodes | reverse complement strand
AATGGTGTGTGAGTGTGCCCAGCGATGGGTTGGCGCCCCATCCTGGGTTGTTCCCTGCCTTGCACCCACAGCCTCCGCAGTAGGCTCCAGACCCCCCGCAACCCATATGGAATAAGCAGTTATAGAAAATGGATGGATGGATGGAAGTCTCTCTTTATAGATGTCATACTGAACTTGGAGTTTGGTTTTTCGCCACCTGCATGCTACCTTTCTGCACTCTTGTTTTTCAGCTTTTACCAGTGTGGCATTTCTCCAAGGTGCTTTTTTCCTGCCTGAGACAAGTTTGGCCTTCATGGGAGCAATGGCATGAATAATGTTCATAACTTTAGAACTGAAACTGTCTACAAAATCATACACAGGGGCTGAAGGTAGAGCTGGTGTGGGTGTAACAGCCTGTTCATATAATGCACGTGTTTTTGTTTATAAAGCATTTTCTGATTATATCTTTTAGCTTTAGTTTTAGTCTAGGTTTATTGTCATTTCAGCCATATACACAGTACACAGTGAAACGAAACAATGTTCCTCCTGGACCATGGTGCAATACAAAAAAGAAAACGCACGACAGCACAAGTGCAAACAAGACAGAGTGACAAGTGCGACGAACAAGAGCGAACAATACAATAAGAGACCCTACAGCACAGCACAATAAGTGCAAGTACAGTGTACACAGTGCAGCCGACATCAACAAGAGAATGTAAACAATACTTATTGGATGCGCAAAGTAAAAAATGTGCAAAAAATGCAAGGTTATAGCAGCAGTATAAATGTGCAAAAAATGCAGATATGAACATGTGTGGACAATATGACAATGTAATGGAAAAGAAAAATAATGAGTGAAAAGAGTTTACAGTATGTAAATAAGGGGAATGGTATGGACTGAGTATGTTGAGAAGGGACAGCAGTTTGGAAGAAACTTAACCAGTTCCGTTCCGGTTCTGGTTAAGGAGGCTGATGGCTTGGGGGCTTTTCAGCAGCACGCGCACTTCTGCAGTCATCCACAGCTTCTGGTTGGGGCGTGTAGTGAAGATCCTGGAGACAGTAATGCCATCGATGCACTTGCTAATGTAGCTGGTCACCGATGCCATGTACTCCTCAAGGTTGGTGGAGTCGCCGTAGGTTGCAGCCTCCCTAAACAAGTCCCAGTCAGTGTGCTCAAAACAGTCCTGTAAAGTGGCAACAGCTCCTGGTGACCAGGTCTTTGCCTCTTTAAGGACGGGCTTGGCATGTCTGCCGAGCAGTCTGTATGCTGGGATAATCATAACAGAGATGTGGTCTGAGTATCTGAGGTAGGGGCAGGGCTCCACCTGGTACGCTCCGGCAATGTTAGTGTAGACCAGATCCAGCGCCTTCGCCCCTTTTGTAGCAAAGTCCACATGCTGGTGGAATTTAGGGAGAACTGCCTTGAGATTTGCGTGGTTGAAATCTCCGGCGATGATGAACAGTTCGTCGGGGTGTGCGTTCTGGAGCTCGCTGATGGCTCCGTACAGTTCACTCAGTGCGTCCTTTGTGTTCGTGCTTGGTGGGATGTAGACTGCGACAATGAGTGATGAACTTCCACTGTAAATAAAAAGGTTCGCATTTACTGCGAACTCCACCAGAAGTGAGCAGCTGCTGGAGACCAGTGCAGCGTTCCTGCACCATTCAGAGCTGATGTAAACACACAGGACCCCTCCACAAGTCTTATCGCTCAGAGCTGTGCTTCTGTCAGCGCGAAACGCAGAGAGTCCATCCAGCTGAATGGCAGCATCCGGGACTCTGTCACTGAGCCACGTCTCTGTGAAAACGAAAACGCAGCAGTCTTTCAGCTCCCGCTGGGTGGTCCGCTGGAGTTGGATGCAGTCCATTTTATTGTCCAGGGAACGGAAGTTGGACAGCAGGATGGACGGTAGAGCCGGCTGGCTAGAGTTAGCCTTTAGCCTAGCGCAGACTCCCGCCCGTTTACGGTGTCCCCTCCCCCAGCCACCGGCATCAGGCGACACCGCAGCCTGCACACCTGGGCTCCATAGGAGGCCTAGATCATGTAACTTGTCCAGCAGTGCATCTGTCAGCGTGTATCCGTGGTGGTTCAGCTGTACCAGGGTCTGATGGTGGTAGACATGAGTACCAGGTGTTCTGATAATCAAGTGAGTTAAAGATTCCAATGTTAGCTGGGCTGCGGGCTGGTTTGCACCACAGTGTTGGACCTGGAAAGGCCGCTTCGTGTTACCACATTGCCATCTTGGCTCAGCATAGCTGATATCAGCAGTAATGGCCATTTGAAAGAAAACAGAGTAATGATCTGAAAGGGCAACATCAGTCACTGTATCATCAGTAATTCGAACACCTTTGGAAATAGTTAGGTCCAAAATATGTCCGTTATTATGTGTTGAATCTGCTATATGCTGAGAAAGTCCAAAGTGATCTAGGATGTTAAACAGTTCTTTAGCACTGGCATCTTTAGGATTATCAATGTGGATATTAACATCACCCACGATGACAACACAGTTAAAATCAATACGCATATAGCAGTTTGACGAGGTCATCAAAAAAGTTTGCACTATATTTTTGAGGTCCGTATATGGTTACTAATATTGCTAGACAGGAGGATCTCAACTGAAACAGCAAGATATTCAAAAGAGCCAAACTTTCCATATAACAACTGCTTGCACTGGTAAACATTTTTAAATAAGGTGGCTACTCCACCTCCTTTCCTAAGTACTCAATCCTCACTGATAAAAAAGGAAGTTTGGTGGAGCTGATTCAATAAAGATTGCTGAAGTATTTTCATTTAACCAAGTTTCAGTTAAAAACATGAAATCAAGGTTTTTCTTGATAATAAAATCACTAATTAATAGTGATTTGCCAGCCAAGGACCTGATATTCAATAAAGCTAAGTTTAAT
Source organism: Mormyrus iriodes (assembly GCA_011763525.2). Taxonomy (NCBI): domain Eukaryota; kingdom Metazoa; phylum Chordata; class Actinopteri; order Osteoglossiformes; family Mormyridae; genus Mormyrus; species Mormyrus iriodes. The sequence continues at coordinate 30,090,150 of JAAGVU020000061.1, read as the reverse complement.
GTATTAAGCGTTATTAGTGCTGGAGGCCATAGGCTAAGTTGGCAGTAACCATATGTACCCCCGTTTTGTTTAAATGAACCCCGTCCATCCTGTAACAGTTTTGTTGATTCCAGAAGAGGTTAAAATTGTTGAAGAAGCCCAGCTTATGAACACTGCATGCTGAGGAAAGCCAGATATTTAATGTTCGGTCCCTTTCCTTGAAATGGAGATAGGGCCTGACACAAAGATCTTTGCTGGGACATGCTGAAGAATGTCTGTGAGATCTGCGAAGTCCCTTTTTAACAGCTCTGAGTCATTTGTCATTCCAGGGCGAGTATCATTTGTACCAACATGTACCAGAATTCTGTCTGTGCCCAGGTGGTTCGATAACACTTGCAGCAGCATTCAGACCATATCGCTAACTGTAGCATGGGATAGACAGACAGTTTTCAAAAATTTGCTTTTGACATCTCTTATTATGTGGTCATGTACCAGCAGAGTCTTCAGTTTGATGTCTTCTCTGACTTGATTAGCTTCTTTTTTGTTTGTCTGGTGTGCATTCTGTTCTGATCTTGTCCTCTTTGATGATGTGACCTTTGATGATTTGAAGCACCCTGCTGCTCGCTCTCCCTTGAACATCACCTACTCCACTGTTGAGACGGTCAGCAGTGTGAAGTTCCTGTGAGTGCACATGGCAGACAACCTCTCCTGAATCCTGCACACCACCTCCATCAGCAAGAAAGCCTAGCAGTGTCTGAAGAAGGTCAGGCTCCCTCCTCCTATCCTCTGCTGCTGCATCACAGTGCAGTTTGGGAACTGCAACATCATTGACCACAAGTCCCTGCACTGGATAGTCAGGATCATAAAGAGGATCATAGGGGCTTCTCTCCCACCCATCACTGAACTGTACAGGAAACATGTCATCTACTGTGCACACAGCTTGGAGACAGACCCTCCCATCCATCCCACAGACTTTTCACTTTGCCATCTGGCAGAAGGTTCTGGAGCAGCCGAACCATCACTACCAGACACTGCAACAGCTTCTTCCCCAGGCAATCAGGCTGCTCAATACCCTGCTGCCGCCAAAGACCAACACTGCCCCTTCTAGTCAACCTCCCCCAATCTGAAAGACTTACACTACCCCTATCTGACCCCCTCACCGACCCTTCAATGATGCTGCTGTTTGTTGTTTTTTTGCCTTTTTTATTACATTTGCACATTCTTTATTTGTACTACACTGCACACATGCATAAAACTGAACATAGTTTGTACAGTATTTATATTCATATTGTATTTATGTGTAGCACCATAGGGGGTCTGGAGAATTGGTATTTCAATGCACTGTGTACTTGAATATATGGATGTGTTGAAAATAAAGAATTCTTGAGTCTGTCACTGTGATAAATTGGATTCCTGCAGTATTTAACACAACAGTATAGAGGGTAGGCACATGATGTCACAGTGGTTACACCCACTCAGTGGCAAAAACACCAAGTGGCAGCATTACAGTTCAGCTTGGATACTTTGAAAGCACATTTAAAATGGGAAAGAACTGCTGTGCGATTGATTGTACACCCCTAGGCAAAAAATAGCCCAAAGTTTAATGTTGTGCAATTTAGGTTTGCCCCATTTTTTTTGCCCAGGGTTCTTCAAATCAATTTAACAAGAAATAGGAGATATCTTTTTTACAAATTGTTGAAAACTAAAGAATAGCAGCAAATGGATTGCTGAATTCTACAGAAATGTGGATTTGCGTTTGCCTTTTCATGTCAGTTAAGTTGGATTTTTGGATAAAATTAGGGTTACCATATGTCCAGGTTTCCCTGAACACATCCTCTTTTTGGCCCCTGCCCAAGCGAAAATTGGTGGTTTGTCCGGGTTTAGCACTGCAACCAGTGTGGCCAAATGTTGTTATAGTGGAGCACCCAGTGAAGGTAAAGGCAGCGATTTTCAATATACAGCAGTCACTCAATATCCTCATACAGAGTTTGCAAGGCTCATGCATACATTTACTTTAAAAATTAAACAATATGCATATCCCTACGTGTCACGCTGCTCACAAGTGATGTCAACTTCCAGAAACTTTACAGAAGTTGACGTGATTTAAACATTTTATATTTGTGACATTTTGTGAGCAAGTGTCCTCTTTTTCATCTCACACAATATGGTAACCCTATTCAAAATCATACCTTAAGTTACATACTATATTGACTACTCATCAAATAAATATTCAGTATCATTCATTTGTATTCTGTGTAATTGTAAAGTTTTTGATAGCATTTATTAAAAAACATCCATGATTATGAACCTACAAACAAAGTGGGTGATGGTTAGATAGTGTTAGCTAGCCAAAGCAAACTCTATATGGTGCTACTCCACAAAGCAAGTGTTCGACAGTTAGACAGATGACTAAAAGTTTCTAGAAGTGGTCCCTTAGCGTTCTGTCCGTAAAGTAAAGCTCCATCTCTCACCTGTGTGACTTTACCCATGACCTCAGTTTACTTCTTCTGCTTGAATATGAGAAAGCTCTTAGTCTTCACATCACTTGGTACCCTGGGCTAAGCTGAAAAACACTCATCATGTAACTTTTCTTCCTGAACATGGTTACAGGTGGGCCTGGAGCCTCTCCCAAGCAGTTTGGGGTACAAGGCTGGGGGTATACCCTAGTTGGATACTAGTCCATCACAGGACACATACACACGTCTTATACCAGTTCTTCCCAAATAGGTTTTTGTAAAATTGAATGCCCAGCTCTAGTCTTGGGATAAATGTGATTTTCCAGGACAAATGCCAGTCAGAGCTACCTAAGCAGAGACACCACCTCACACCCTGGACACGTTTCATAAGATGAAAGCCAAGAGCCAGCCAAGTGTCTCTTTTTAAGTATTTAGGGGTACTATTTCTGGATTAATCCCTTCCTGCTTCAGTGTATAAATGTTATAAAGTGCCAAAATTGGAGCTCATAGAGGAGCCTTCTACACGAGCTCCTGCTCATCTTCTGAAGAAGTCAGTTCAAGTGAGAGGTGATGCCCAGTTATACGTTTCAGTGAGGGCTGTTCTGAGGTTGGGGCTTATTGCTTTACTTACCATGTGATTGGTGTTTACCTAAGATGATGTCAGCATTGTGTATGCTCCTGTGTTGCCCTGTGATGATATCAGTGTTACGCGTGCACCTGCGTGTCCCTGTGATGATGTCAGTCACATGTGTGCCCCTGCGTGTCCCTGATGATGATGTCAATGCTGTGCGTGCCCCTGCATATCCCTGTGATGATGTCAGTGCTATGCGTGCTCCTTTGTATCCTCATGTTGATGTCAGTGTTATGCATGCATCTGTGTCCTAGTGTTAATGTTAGTGCTGTGTATGCTCCTGTGTGTCTCCATGGTGATGTCAGTGCTATGTGTGTCCCCGTGGGGATATCAGTGCTATGCGAGCCCCCATATGTCCTTGTGTTGATGTTAGCACTATGCACGCCCCTACGGTTGTGCTTGAAAGTTTGTGAACCCTTTAGAATTTTCTATATTTCTGCATAAACATGAACTAAAATCAGATATCAGATTTTCACACAAGTCCTAAAAGTAGCTAAAGAGAACCCAGTCAAACAAATGAGACGAAAATATTATACTTGGTCATTTATTTATCGAGGAAAATGATCGAATATTACATATTTGTGAGTGGCAAAAGTATGTGAACCTTTGCTTTCAGTATCTGGTGTGACCCCCCTTTGCAGCAATAACTGCAACTAAACGTTTCCGGTAATTGTTGATCAGTCCTGCACACCGGCTTGGAGGAATTTTAGCCCATTCCTCTGTAGAGAACAGCTTAAACTCTGGGATGTTGGTGGGTTTCCTCATATTTAACTGCTTGCTTCAGGTCCTTCCACAACATTTCGATTGGATTAAGGTGAAGTTGGCCATTCCAAAACATTAACTTTATTCTTCTTTAACCATTCTTTGGGAGAATGACTTGTGTGCTTAGGGTCGTTGTCTTGCTGCATGACCCACCTTCTCTTGAGATTCAGTTCATGGACAGACTTTATAATTCTCTGATATAATTCAGAATTCATTGTTCCATGAATGAAGGCAAGCCGTCCTGGCCCAGATGCCACAAAACAGGCCCAAACCATGATACTACCACCACCATGTTTCACAGATGGGATAAGGTTCTTATGCTGGAATACAGTGTTCTCCAAACATAACGCTTTTCATTTAAACCAAAAAGGTCTATTTTGGTCTCATTCATCCACAAAACATTCTTCCAATGGCCTTCTGGCTTGTCCACGTGATCTTTAGCAAACTGCAGATGAGCAGCAATGTTCTTTTTGGAGAGTAGTGTGCTTTCTCCTTGCAACCCTACCATGCACACCATTGTTGTTCAGTGTTCTCCTGATGGTTAACATTATGAACATTAACATTAGCCAATGTGAGAGAGGCCTTCAGTTGCTTAGAAGTTACCCTGGGGTCCTTTGTGACCTCGGCGACTACTACATGCTTTGCTCTTGGAGTGATCTTTGTTGGTCGACCACTCCTGGGGAGGGTAACAATGGTCTTTAATTTCCTCCATTTGTACACAATCTGTCTGACTGTGGATTGGTGGAGTCCAAACTCTTTACAGATGGTTTTGTAACCTTTTCCAGCCTGATGAGCATCAACAGCTCTTTTTCTCAGGGCCTCAGAATTCTCCTTTGTTCGTGCCATGATACACTTCCACAAACGTGTTGTGAAGAGCAGACCTTGATAGATCCCGGTTCTTTAAATAAAACAGGGTGCCCACTCACACCTGATTGTCATCCCATTCATTGAAAACACCTGACTCTAATTTCGCCTTCAAACTAACTGCTAATCCTAGAGGTTCACATACTTTTGCCACTCACAAATATGTAATATTCGATCATTTTCCTCAATAAATGACCAAGTATAATATTTTCATCTCAATTGTTTGACTGGGTTCTCTTTATCTACTTTTAGGAGTTGTGTGAAAATCTGATGATGTTTTAGTTCATGTTTATGCAGAAATATCGAAAATTCTAAAGGGTTCACAAACTTTCAAGCGCAACTGTATGTGTCTCCATATTGATGTCAGTGCTATGCGTGTTTCTATTTGTTCCCATGATGATGTCAGTGCTATGTGTGCCCTTGTATACCATTGTGGAAATGTCAGCACTATGCATCCCCCTGTGACGATGTCAGCACTATGTGTGCCCCTGTGGTGATGTCAGCACTATGCGTACTCCTGTGTGCCATGTGTGGTGAAGTCAGTGGTAAATGTGCCCATGTGTGTCGCTAGCTGTTTTTGAAACCAAGTACTGCATACTGCATACTGTAGCCAGTATATACCATATGGCATACTGCATACCATTTGTCAGTGTAATGTCCAGTATAACAGCTTTTTCATTAGAGTTTTGTAGCATGCTACATTTTTATATGACCTCTATGTCCCTGCAATGACCATTTCCCACAGACAAGGCATTGTTTAAAACAGTGTTCTTCAACCGGTGTGCTGCAATAACTCTACAAAAAAGCAGATTACATGTAAAATAATTAAAAATAATAACTAAACAATTGAAAACTGAAAACTAAACAACCTGTGTCTTGCCTATGGGAAATGTAATAGGGAAATGTTAGCAGGCAACATTAGCAAACTTGCTGATCTCGGTTGAACTGCTAGCTTGTTTGGTCCAATTAGTCTGACATTGGTTCATTGTACTTTGCTTTCCTTTTTAAAATGGAAATAATAACAACAATAATAATAATAATTATTATTATTATTATCATCATTATTATTAATAATAAATTAATAAGAGAATTGAATGAAAGTTGAAACAAATTATTTTTATTCTTAGGCTGCACTGTCAGGTCAGTCATTTTTATTCCAAGTTAAACAGCCAAAACAAGGCTGCTAGGTTCTGCTGCATTGTGTTGTGGGATACTGGTGATATGTTCAAAATCAGTATGACATCCGGGTATCTTTGGAGTATTTAAATTTAAATTTTTTCGTGTACTGCATACAACATACTAAGAGTGTGTGGTTTGACTATATTAGATGGTGAATGATTAAAATGTCTCTACGATCTGCCTTTATGGATACGTTGTTAATATCCTGCTACACTGTACATTCTATCAGTTGCAGTTCTATGGCTCATACACGCGTCTAAAATTGTTTTGTCAGCCAAATCCGTATTGACACACCAATAAATTGATAATAACTAACAGTAGGTAGCGCATTGGATTTCTTCTCTCCCTTTCACACTTCATCCCAACATGATATTGCAACATGCGACATATTCCTTATTTGGCAAAGTAGTGGCAAGGATGACATAGAGGAGGTGGTCCCTAAAAGGAATTCAATATCGACAGTATGGAACCGACACAGCGCAAAAAACAGTTATTTACAAAGATAAGGTGGCTATACGAAGAACCACCACAAAGGAAAACACCAGAAAGAGTATGCTGATTTATTTTTATATATAAAAATTCTTAATGTTTTTCTATATAAAAATGACAGGTAGCTGGCAGGTCGTTGCACTTTTGCCATGTGTGAACGCTTGCACATGCACATTTTAAAAAGGCATTCTTATCTGACATCCCAGTCCAGTGGCATGTTGAAGATTCAGTACTGCCTCTCTTTTTAGTGCAGGAGATAATTGCTTTCTATATGTCAGAGTCAGTATTATCTAGGGATGCACCGATACCGGCATCGGGTATGAGGCCGAAACTGCGGTCAAATACTTATACTCGTACTCGTAAAAATTGTCCGGTACCAAGAACCGATAACACTTAATTGCTACATTACGTTAAAATTCAAAGCCGCGACATTTAGTCAGACTATACGATCTGTTCTGCTAAAGTGTCAAGGGGAAGAAGGGACAGTATGTCATTTAACACAAGCAATTAGATCAAACATATAAAGACGCACCATAGTGCAGAGTACACAGAGTTTGTTAATGCTAGCAGGGAACAACCGCAACAACAAGCCTGAAGGCAAATATTGGAGAAGCGAGAGAAAATGAAACCAATGCGTTGTTTATATCTAACATTAAATAACTGCACATATTTAATGTTAGATATAAATAACACTTCAGTTTCAATCACCAATATAAGTACACCCGGATATAAGCTTTATTCGCTCCTATAAAAAGAAAAAAACGATCATGACCCAGCGGAGCAGTCACAGTTCTCGCGGTCGGCGTCGCTACCACATGCAGTTACATTTTTGGGCAGGTGCGCGGCTACGCCCTACTTATGATGGAGATTCAACACAGAAGTATAAATCAGCATTTACAGTTAAGGTTTTGTTCCTCTGTAAAGATCATTCAAGCTGAGAATTGAGAATTGAATCATTCAATATATGATTGAGCTGAAAATTCAGGTTTCAACTAAGGTAAATCGCTTAAAGTGATCAACCGCTTACATGTATGAAAATGT
>JAAGVU020000061.1:30046720-30066082 GCA_011763525.2 Mormyrus iriodes | reverse complement strand
TCAGTAAATTATGCATTATTCCTTCTGTCAGTTTCAAGTTGTTTCAGTGATCATTGTGGGTTTTTCTTTCTGGAACCAAAGGGTACCAACAATTTTGTCCACGTGTGTATCTGTCAGCCAAATCGCTTTGGTGCTTCCCTTGGCTTATAAACTGATGCTGACTCCATGAGCCTTATCTCTTTTGTAGGTGGGAGCACTTGATATACCAGTTTGGAGGACACCAAGAGCTCATCAAGTATGTTATTATAGGAGGGGAATTTGTGTATGAAAATCAAAACACTATGTCCTACTGAGCACTTCTGTTCCAACTTTGGTGTTTAGTATTACTGTTTTCAAACAGCCCATCTTTTGTTTCATCAATACCAGTGTTAGAAAAGTAAACAAGATGTTTCTATTACTTTATTGTCTGTAATGTACAATGTTTGTGATTGTAAGTGATTGTAAGTGTAAGTGATGTGGGAACCCCATTTTTGATGCACTGTCGATACGTTGAATTAGTGGAAAAATGAAGTACATTTTGGCAATTTCTGTCATCCTTGATATTACTTAAAAACAAGAAATAAAAACTTGGGTATTTGGAGTGGTTGACTGTGCAGGCTAGTTTTTAAATGTTAGGGGTGTCATCTCAGGTTTTTATGTTTCTGTGACACTAAGTAAGCTATTTCCACTGTCAGGTGTGCTGTGAGAGAGTTATAGGTCTCATATAGTCACCTAAAAAGAGGTGCATTATGGGATGCAGGGGATGACATTACTGACCTGCAAAGAGAGAAGAGGCTCTGAAGCCTAAAGTGGGTGGGAGTTATGAGTTATGAATCACAGACGTTTTCTTACTGCCCATTGATCATTTTCATATTTTACATGGGGTTTATACCATAGACAGTACAGTAAATCCGGCTCACCATAGTTTGAGAAGCGTCAATAATTACACTACTAGTTACTGATTGTCTCTTTGTGTGCTGACTCAGCATATCTAGAAGTCACTTTGAGATCTGTGTGGATATTGGACCAGCACTACCCAGTGGATGTGGGTCACAGGCTATGGTTACTGAACCCTGAACGACCATCAAAGACGGATTGGGGCTGCCAGTGGACCATGGTAAACATGCTCAGATAATGCCTCTAGGAAATCAAGTTTTCAAGTGAATGAATTACAAATCCATGGTTACTCCTATGTTAGTATTACTATTTTCATTATTTTTTGGTGTCATCAAGTTGGTGTCTTCTCCCAGCAACTGTATAGGCGGCATTCTTTCGGAAAATTCTGGCTTCCCAAAAGTTTGTTCATTGCTGTGATAGTGTTATTGTGGTTCACAGACAATTATGTTTATTGATTTAGTTGATTTTGCTGACCCATGACACACGGAACAGTGCCAGTGTTCATCCTCATTTTATTGAGAACATCTTTTATTCCAAAACTCAGAGATGCCTCTCCTCAAATGTTTTCAATTACAAAATTTTTTTACATTTCCATCAGTTCATAATTAGTAATGTACTAATGTAGAAAGATGATCTACAGTGCTTTAAAGAAACCTTACAGTAATGTATTGGCTTTTTATCTAACTGCTAACTTGTTAAAATAAGACTAATTCCTTACGTCTGTCCAATCATCTTTTTTTGTTGTTTCATATTGATTGAGGTACTTACACAACTGCTAAAGCTAATACATTGGCTATTTAGCCATTAGCTTTTTTGTTTAGACAACTATTTTTTGTTCACAATGAGTGATAATTAAGCAAAAATGTTTAATTTTTGAGTTTGATCAGTAGTATGTCGTATCACCACAGCAAAATGTCTAGAGTCTAGGAATAGACTAAATTCACATCAGCATCATGAAGATGTTTATTGTAAAATAGGAAACGCATTGTTCACTTCACAGATTGCTATTAAAGGAGCTGTCACTCATGGCGAACCCGTTTCCTAGGAGATGCTGGAGGGTCCAGTGAGAAGGCAGTTGGGGAGGAGGGGCGGGACTCTGGAATGTGTTCCATGCGGTACTTTTCAATGTATGGCTGCGCCACTGCCCATACCTGTGTGGGAGAGACCAACAGACTTAGCCATTAACAGGAAAATAGTAGCAGGCTGAATGACCGGAATTCCCTGCACATTCCCAGATGGCCCATCCTTACATGTGTGGTTAAAACTACCCCCTTACATTCCAAAACCTGGGTTCACAAATTTCAATCAAGGACATCCTGTTATGTTTCAGTGGAACATGACCCATTAGATATTTCATTTAAATTTAGACCCTTTAAAAATATACAGTAAAGTGAATTCTGAGACAATAAGTGGCTAACATCAAATCTTAAGCATCACAAGTGCATCTCCCTTTATGTACCAACTAATTCATTTCTAATAATGGATTAAATTAGTTTCACAGGTGCTTAATCGAATCCTGACCATAGATTTCCATCCGTTTTTAACAGAGACATGTCTATCACTTGCCTTCTGATCCAACAGCAGCCGGTGGACAGCTTCGATATCTGGGGCCATGAAGCGATCCTTAATCCAGGGCCTGAAAGAGGGGGAGGATCCAGGAGGGCAGGAGGCCAAAACGCTGTTAAACTTGTTTACTAGCTAAGTTGGCTGGATCATTAACCCACGCTCCCAACAGCCGGGATCTATGTAAACATACTGCCTCTCGAACTTACCTGACCACAGTACGCACAAGGTCGTAGACCTTTTCCAGTGGTGTGGTTGTCCGGAGTGGCCGAAGGAACTCAATCCCTTGGCAGGCAGCGAGCAGCTCGATGGAAAGGACTGGCATGAGGAAAGGGCAGATGATTTTTCCAATGAATGAATGGCTTGGGGGGGTATGGGGGGTTGTGTGGTGTGGGGGCTGCCTCATGGGGATGGTAAAGGGATCAATGTAACCTCCAGCTGTGAAGCAATCCAGTTAGTCAAACATACAGCAGCCAAGAACAGAAGTTACACATGTATTCTTATCCTGCATCACAAACAAAGCCTGTGTGCAGATTAAGAACTCATTAAGGGGTTTGGTAAAGACATCCCCTGAGCGAAGGGCTGCAACGGACATATGTGACACTCCTGTGGCCTCCACCTTATGTTACACATTAGCTTCAGTTAGACGTTATGTTCCCCATTGCTACAGAGTGGTACATTTTCAGGGCATAGTCCACAGGGCTGAAGCAATGCTTCAGCAACCACGCGCCCTTTTTAGGGAGCATCGACAACATTTTTGACTGGCTAAAACCGGTGTCCTTTCAGATTATTAAGTTTTCATAATTAGCTCAGGTTAAATGCTCAGGGCTTTTAAGAGAAATTTCTGCATGCATAGCCAAACCAACACCACTCAATGCTCCTCGATCCCTGTAACACTGGAGTGCCCAAGCTTGTACTTAGTGGGAAAACTCAGATTCTCCTACACTTGCCCTAGAATGACTAGTTTCTGGTGATAATCAGGACAGCTACTTCCCTTAATAAAACTACTTAAGTTTGAAAACTGTACCTAGCTACTAATACTGGCATTGTCAAGGATCCAGTTTGTGCTGATCCTGTTGGATTATCTAACCCACCTAATTCATCCAGTAAGAATAAAGACAAATGCAGACCAACCAATATATTAGTGTCACCATTACCCCACAGAGTAAGTCTTTAAGAGGTGGATCCACTATTCCAGGAACAGATTATAGATTATAGAACTGACCAGAGGAGCAGCATATCTGAAGGTCTTGCTCTGGATCCTCTCAATCCACATCTGTCCTGGTGCCCATCTGATATTTACTTACATCATTTACTGTCCCAATCCCCGACAACTAATGACTCCAGTGATGGTTCATATTCTTCCATATTTATGCACATATGGGGACTGGGGGGCAGTTTCCTTACAGACACTGTATCAAAATGGAATTTAAAGGAGGTGAAATCAATAGTTATGATGTTAAGGCAGCCTGGGAGTCACTCACTCTGCTCTACGTGTTCCACCACCCTCAGAGCCTTCCGGGCTGCCCAGCCACCCATGGACACATGGTCCTCAGTGGCGGCGCTGGTGGACAGAGAGTCCACTGAGGATGGGTGGCACAGAACCTTGTTCTCTGACACTGCAAAGTAGGAAGTGTGCATGAATGGGCGGGAAAAGATGGGCACTGGTGGGTCACAGGAGGCGACGGGCCTGCAGGATTTCACCCAGGAAGCACGGCGAGCTGACCTAGTGCAGCAGCAGTGCAGTGTGCTATCATAAACCCACAGTTGAGGCCACCTTCATTGACCAGAAAGGCAGGGAGTTCACTGAGGGAGGGGTTACACAGGCGCTCAATCCTGCGCTCACTAATGGAGGCCAGCTCATGGACGCCAATGGCCAGATAGTCCAGGGCCTGGAACAGAATAACAACATGCAGTAATAAATGAAGCCACCCTCCTTTGTGCTCCATTTCGACTTTGCTTTGGGTCCATGTTTAGACATAAGTCATCAGTGCATTCCCAGCACCTACTTTGGCTGGATATTCCCCATGGAAGTTCCCTCCAGAAATGGTCTCTCCACGTTCTGCAAACACCATCTGAGGCTTGGGTCAAAGTTCATACTCCTTCCTAACCATCCTCAACTCCTCCATTGAGTATGAGTAAGTATGAGTATGTCAGCTAAGTATGAGCATGTCAGCTATTATCTGGTTTCAAAAGATACAGGGTTGTCCGTAGCACTGTTAATTTCCGTGTTGATGATGTTTTTCACAAACTCTATTGTGTCGTTGACCACGCCGTGCACCTAGGAGACATAAAAACAATACAGAGATGATGCTTCATTAAGAACTGGTTGTTATTCCAAATGAAGCCTTTTTCACCTTTAAAAAGCCAAGAAGTTAGAGATGGGACAAATGATATTTCAAAACCCACCAATGAGGACAGATGGTGTCAGTCATCAAACAGTCATGTTCTCTTTTCATTGTTTGGTCAAACTAAGACTGACGACAATCTTACCCACCATAGGGATTGAAGCCTCATTTCTCCCCTCAGATGCAGATGTTAACAAGCTTTACTGAACCACACAGGATACTCTGGTGTTACCCTGCAGACCAGACCTCACCAAGGCTCCCATAAGGTGGGAATGGGAGCCAGGCAGGACCACGATGAGTGTGACTTTACCTGAGGACAGCATCGCATAGTGTAGGCGTCCTGGACACGGTCACAGAACCTGTGGCTCTCTGTTAAGGAGACAATATTCAGGCAAGCCTGGGCATGCAGCGTCAGTAAACACTCACATCATCGCTGGGAACTCACCCGCGATTTCAGACGGGTGGTGATCAGAGTCTAGCAGAGAACGGAAGCGGAGAGCCACCTCCTGCTGACCTGGGTGTGGGCGGAGTTTGTGGATGTCTGATGGGGCGGCAGGGGTGGATGTTCCATTCGTTATCATAAGCTGTGAATTCATACCACTACCTCAGCCCTCACCAAAGTTAAGTTAGGCCTTCACCTGTATTTCCATCCTCATATGCAAATCTAATGGACGATTGGTTTCACAAGTTTGAAAGTTGTTGGAATCACAAGTTATACTGTTTCTTTTGGTAGACAAAGGAAGAACTATTTTATTTTCTTAAATGTACTCTAACTCAATTCAGTTTTTCTCCCAGGGAAATACAGTTGTTTCATTCCAGAGACTAAAAAGGGCTTCTATTTGTTGCTGCTGGGATTTTTTTATAATATCAGTTGATGGAAAAGCGATAGCTAGTATTTATGGTATTAGCCTACATTCAAATATTATACACTGGTGGATTTCTGGTAAAGTCTAATTAACTTATGCATTTTACTTGAAGAGTTGCCTCTTATTCTATATTATGAACCTTATAGGAATATATTATCAATAAATTAGCAATGGGACTTACAATTATAACGTTATTTTAGTTCAGGATACTTGCTGGAGTTCATAACTACAAGCATGTAACAGTTTAGCCATTGCTACAAATGGGTCCATACAATAGCTGATTGACACCTCAAACGACCCTCTCACCGCTGTCAAAAGCTTTGGTGGTCCCCTTCAGCACCTCCAGGGTCAGTGCTGCGATGATGTCAGCCTGCCTTGCAATGGCCTGAGCCCTCTCCACAGCCTCTGCCCCCAAGGATGTGATCATCTGGGTCCCATTGATGAGAGCCAGGCCCTGACAGGAAGGGTATCCAGGAACCTTATATTAAGCTGTAGAACATTTTGATGCATTTTGGAACCTTTTAGTGAATCATGGGACCTGCACTAACGTTCTGCAATATTTTGTGGATGTTCATACCTTTTGTAATTTTCTGTAACCTTTCACTCAGTTTACCCCAATTTGCTGTAACTTGACAGTTATGTTCCACAAGCAGGCAGGTGAACAGATATATTGACAGATTCATAGAAATAAATGTTACATTATAAGTGCAGTACCTCCTTGGGATTCAGTGATATCGGCTTCAGTCCATGAGCCTCCAGCACCTTTAGAAGTAATACAAATATCAAGAAATCTCTAACTATGTATATGTTTATGCTTTTGACAACACACACACACACACACACACACACACACACAACTGTAAGCTGAGGCTGGCTATGATACTTTTCCTTCAGATTCAAAGTGGTCAGTATTGTTTTTATAATCGCATACATATTTGGCATCCGCCCAGCCACTCATTGGTGACCACATCTTTCCTTCTCCCATCAACCCCAGAGCCAGGTGGGATAGGGGAGCGAGGTCTCCACTGGCCCCGACCGTGCCCTTCTCTGGCACATAGGACAAGCAGGATGCTGTGGGAACAATAAGGACACTGGTCACCCGTAATTCACTCATCCCTGACCCAGAATGCATCCAGACACAGGCCCGACCAGTGGTTGGAGGATTTGGGCTCACCATTGAAGGCATCTATCATCTTCTGCAGTGTTTCCAAGGAGATGCCGCTGTGCCCTTTGGCCAGGATGTTAATCCTCAGGGCAAGCAGCATTCGGGTGCGCTCAGGGCTCAGTGGAGCACCTACACCTACATTCCATACGTAAAGAGCACAGTGACAACCTTGAGTGAATTCTAGAATGTATTCTCTAATCTAGACTCTACACATGAAAGGAAGACTACAGTGACCAGACCTGCACTGCACAGGTAATAATACACCTACATTCTTTCACTTACACACTATGCACAGGTTGACTGATATTCACCAAAGCAACACCCAAAAGATCTGAGCGTGGGAAAGCTGTTTGGCTTCCATGATCTAGGACACCTTGAAGTCCTGTCACTACCTCCTGCATTGTTTTCTGGTCTACTCTCCAGTTTCTCATTTGCCAGGATTTACACTACCATTCAAACGTTTGAGGTCACTTAGAAATTTCCTTGTTTCCAAAAGAAAGGCAATTTGTCCATTTAAAGTAACATCAAGTTAATCAGAAATACGTTGTAGACATTGTTAATGTAGCTGGAACAGCTGGCTTTTTAATGTAATATCTACTTTGGCATACAGAGGCCGATTATCAGCAACCATCAGTCTTGTGTTTTAAAGGAACATTGTGTTCACTAATCCAAGTTAATCATTTTATAAGGCAAATTTGATCATTAGAAATTCCTTTTGAAATTATGTTAGCACTGCGAGAAAACTGGTGTGCTGATTGAAGAACGAATAAAACTGCCCTTCTTTAGATTAGTTGACCGTCTGGAGCATCAGCAATTGTTTGATTGAAGGCTCAATATGGCCAGAAACAAAGAACTTTCTTACAATACTCAGTCTATTGTTGTTCTGAGAAATGAAAGCTATTCCACGGTAAATTTGCAAGTGACCCCAAACTTTTGAACAATAGTATATCTTATTCATTATCTGTTTCAATGGCCATCAGTTTATAAGAATAAAAGAGGAAGAATATAACAAATTGAATGGATGAACTGCGATATAGAATAAAAGCCAGACAGTGACACCAACCCAGTGGCGCTAAAATCACACGAAGTACAGCAGTTATTTCTTGAAATAAAAGAATATGAATGAAACAGACTTACCAGCCGAATGAGATCGCACCAGGTTCTCTTGCAGCTCCCTTCAAAGTAAAGAACAAACATTATTTCTGGAAAATGTCTTTTGAATTCTTTGATTACAACGAAAATGAAAGCAGTCCAATGACTCACTTTAGTTTGCTGACTGGGATCACAGTCCTGGCGAATTTCCCAAACCCGGTTGTGATGCCGTATACAACTAAAAGAAAGCTAGTATTATAAGTGCAACGCTACATTGCTTTTAATAAACTGATCAATAGTGCATACGTTTATCAATTTCATTTTTTTCTCAAATGCCCTGTCACTTTAGCCAGTGTAACTGTGAGCTACCTTGATGTTAACTTGCCAGTTATTATCTTTTGCGCCCTCGCCCCATTTCCTATGTAAGATTTATAATATCATAAACAAAAAGTACATCAAAAAAATAGACTACATAAGTGATATTTTCGGATATCTTTATGTCCTTCATTCAGGAAGCTTCTATCTCGCACAGTTAATGATATAAACATGTCATTGTATTTTACATTTTTAATGCAAGCTTAATCCTTCGGCAGCTTAATTTCCATGGGAACAAAAGCTATCTTAGAATTTTCCCTGCCTAGACTAATAGACTGATCAGCTTTTGGAGTGTCAATTTTATAGGATACTCTATGGAAACATCCATCCACCCCATTCATCTCTAGAATGCTTATACAAGTGTATATAAGTGCATTTCAATATCTTCTTAAAGACTTTTTGAGTTTTGGATGGTTAAGTAACACCCAAAGAAATGCATCTGTACAGGCTATACAAATGTCACGCATTTGATCTGCAAAGAGGTAATATCACATCTGGCGTCAGAAGTAAGAATCTCTTAATCCTTTTTGGTAAACATGTTCTTTGACATTTCGCTGTTTGCCTTTGAGGTCGAGCTAATCGTTGTATAATAACTTCATGGTTTTGGCTTTTTTGGAAAAGAGTGTAAGCAAGGTTTTTTTTAGAGTACAGTGTGAAAATCAGTTTAAAAAAGCTTTGTTCAAACACATTTTTTTTTAATCTACAAACAAACTGAAATATACCACGTACAGTACAATACAATGCATATATACATACATACAATACATACAATGCATTTATACAAATATTTTTGTTTAACAGTCGGTTTATCAAAGAAAGACAAAAAAGTGTAATATACTGTGTGTAAAGACTTCTATTTGTTCCTTTTTATTTAGTTTCTCATAGTGCTAGCAAGCAGATATCAGTGGTCTGATTTGGAAACCATTTAAAAAAAAACTTTACATTGGTTCATGAGGATAATTCAACAATTTTTAAAAGATCTAGAAGCCATGAAATCTCCTCCATTTATCATACCTTTGTGATCTTTAACAATGGTGTCCAAAAGTTCCCTGGACTGCACGACCTTTGCCTCTGCCTCTGGAGTAAGCTGGAAAATGGCATATGGGTGACACCTGTTAATCTACACTCACTTCAGCACCCATACAAAATTAAAACGAGTAAAAGAAAACCAAAATAACACTCGATACATATAACTAATAGGCCTACCTTAATCTTGTACAGTCCCTTTCCTAAATCCACAATATCGGACGACGTGAGACCGTTGCCGTCTAGATGAAGATACTGGAGAAAAAAAAAACACTAGCAATGACTCGCTCGTTCAATAAAGCCGTTATAAGACACGTACATACCTCCACATGCAATAGATTTATGAATAAACGTTAAGTCTCACACTCTCTGGCTCCCGATACGCTGCTGTCCTGTGAGCTGTTAAGGGGAAAAACCCTTTGCAAAACCCAAAGGATAAAAAGACTTTAGTGAGCAATAATCCTCACACCCACCCTCCAGGAATCGCAAAAGAGAAGTAATGTACTATTAAAACTATGCTTAATCGGTAAGGATACAGGCGTGAGACTCCGGGCTGGAAAGGGATAAAGTCAGGAGACATGGTATCCCCGTCGATCGCTGTAGGGAAGACAGTCACATCAGACACCCCAGTAACGCTGTATGGTGTATACATGAAGCAGACCACGGGTAATGTATTTTAAACAATGCAGTAAAAGCATTATATATGGGAGATATGTTACATTTCTCCTGACCCTATTGAATCACAGGCTGCAGATTACCCAGTTCCACAAAGTCGTTGTCTTCCAGCACATCCTCTATGGTGTCGTCGGGGTCCAGCAGCCCTTGTCCTTGGCACCTCCTGGCCACGAAGGTCACGTCCTTGACAGATTTGATTCCTCCGTTGTCTGGTTTGTTCTTCGTGTAGCGCTTGACGGCCTCCAAGCCAAGCCACTGGATAGTGTAGGAGGGGTCTTTGCAGGGCACCGTCAGCCACTCGTCCCGGACGTGGACGGTAAAGCGAGGCATATCGTGATCTGCGGGTACCGCGGCTCAGACTGACGCCGGTCGCTGTCCGAGGTCCTGCCAGTGTGCGAGGATCTCCGGTCAAAGGGGCCGAACCACCAATCACATGTAGCCAAGCAAACCACTCCTTACATTAGGTTAAATCAACCCGTGCTGGGACACTCGCAGGTCTACAAGCGAGTTGAATGAGTTAAAAAATTCATGGCATCTGTCTATAGGTGGCAGCACTGACCTAGGTTTTGCGAAAGCAATCTGTCATCTGTCTTTATTTCAGAGCCTTATAACTGTATGAGTTCATTTAACATTTAATGCCTGGGGAGGGAGATCAGGTGCTAAGGCAAGTTTACATGGGGCTTGACTTTTTTTAACCCTCTGGAGTCGGCGGAAGATTAGCATCGGGGCTGAACTGCACGGGGCTAGGCTTAAAATACTCGGGGCTATAGCCCTGAGTGATAGGACCTAACGGCGCCCAAGCTTAATACCCTGCCTTATATTACTTTGCTTTGTATTTATACTTGGATGAATATCTTGAAGGCACTTCCAAGGTGTTTTCGGAAACTACTCAATCTGAAAATTCCAGTTTTGTTTATGTAGCGTGGGGGGTATGAGTTAAGAAGCCTAGGGCCAGTTACGGTAGGCCGACTACGCCACCCAGGGCCTAATGTCCCGGGAATATCCGTACAACAGTATTAGACAGGTTCGAATATAGCACACGTGACATGAATTCCATGAAAAGAACTTTACTAAATAAAAAAAAATACAAATCTTGCAGTCCACCGCAAAATCACAGAAAAACACAATATAAAACACAGCAAAGCTAAATTAACCCCCAAAGCAAACAAAACCCGAACCACAAAACAAGCAAACATTAAAAGGAAATTATACAAAACCAATTACTCAGACATACGCCTCCTCAGAGGCAGTTAAAATACGACAAAAACAAAAAGGATACACAAGGAAATATAAACCTTAATAAAGACAAGACAGCAGCCCGAGCCCCGTTACGCATCAAGGCAGGAGCTGAACTGCGCTTCCTAAAAGCAGAAAAACAGCCGAGTATTAACACTGCCACTGTAGCCTGCACACATTACGCTCCGAGAAATTCCGTACCTACCAGCTCTCGTAACGATGATCCAGCCAGCAGTAACCAAAGCACCGGACGAACGACACGCATTACCCTCATCCAGCCGTGGCGTCGGTCAGGGATGGCATTAAAAGGCAGCACCACCTACAAGCCTAGGGCTACAAGAACGACTGTAACGGATAATTAACACACATTCTAAGCCCAAAAGTATAATGAAAACAACAGCGCCTTACCCAAAGGCGATCTCCAACATGCATGAGACGGCAAACCGGGCTGAGCATACCACACTACTTCTCACCTGGGAAATGTATGCAGGTGTTTTGCCATTTTATGCTGCCTTGCCAGAATTTCCTACCGTAGCAAGAATTTTCAGTTATATCTGTCGGTTTTTGCTCCGTTGCCAAAATGTCCTACCTATAGTCTTGAATGGACATTTGTAAAAGGATTTATGTTTTTTTTAGAAGTTTTTAACACATAGTGTAATGTTACCAGTATCTGCCACCTACAGTGTAAATGTGGAAGCAGTTTTTTACATACTGTTTTATGCTGCCAGAATCTGCTGCCTATAGTTTTCGGTGAGGTATCAGTTTTTTACACACTGTTTTATGCTGCCAGAATCTGCTACCTATACTTGTCAGTGTGGAAGCAGTGTTTTACACACTGTTTTATGCTGCCAGAATTTGCTGCCTAGTTCTCAGCGTGGAAGCAGTTTTTTACACACAGTTTTATGCTGCCAGAATCTGCTACCTATAGTTGTCAGTGTGGAAACAGTTTTTGCACACTATTTTATGCTGCCAGAATCTGTTACCTATACTTGTCAGTGTGGAAGCAGTGTTTTACACACTGTTGTATGCTGCCAGAATCTGCTGCCTATAGTTTTCATTGTGGATGCAGTTTTTACACACAGTTTTATAATGCCCGAATCTGCTGTTCTGGGTGTTAAACAACTAAGTTGACTCACGATGTCTACCACGCCCCCCCCCCAGCTAGCGAAAGCTGGGCAGCGGGAGGGAAAAATAACCAAAGCCATCTATTCTGGATACATTTAGATCAGTAGTATATACATATTCGGCATCTTTCATAGTTTTTACAGACGTAAATTACTTCAGGTGAACGCCTGAGCTGACCTAGTGTCCTTCGCATTGTAAAAATATAATGCAATTTAAAACATAATGCAGAGGACAATAAAATAATAAAAAAAATAAAATAAAAAATTATATTTTATGGTAGTTTAAAAGGCATTTACAATAGTGGGTCTACTAGTCACATCGTAAATGTTAGACACACATACACAAACACAAAATCGCAAATATAATTTGAAATCTAGAGCTTTCTCATTACTTTTCAAACTTATCTTAAATGTGCCATTATAAAGGATTGAAATTAATAAATGGTAAAAAAAAAAAAACAGGCAAATAATTTCATGGTATGGACAAATTTCATAGAAAGTAAGTTTTATCTTTGGTTAAAGATAGTTATTTATAAATTTTCTAAAAAGGGACACCACAAAATAAGTTCGAAAAGGGAATAACATACACCCTATAAGTTTTTTTCGAATAGTGAACTGAGTGCAATTCTTTCAATATAAGTTCACCACACTGGAGAGCGTTTGCTCCCGTCCACCAGAGGGCGGATGGTAGGGGGGATATACAACGATCTGGCATGCTGTTGAGCCTATGTTTTATTTCAACCAGTTTAAAATAAAATATGTAATGATAGATGTAAATATAGTCCTGCATCAGGTTAACAGTTAACTAGCAACCGACTGATCGCAGTTTGTGTCACAATGAATTTGCCCATAATTACTGCCATCCAGCAGAACACCGGTCTTTCAGTATTTCTGCTTCTGCATTAGATCAACTTAACTTTCCTGTGAAACAGTTCCATTTCCTTTTCGTGCGATCACTCAAAACCAAAATAATACTGCACAATGTCAGTTTCCACCGTTTTCTTTTATTTGGAATGCTAACAGTAGCAAAGCAACCCCAACTGTATGCAAAACGCGCATGCTGCTAATTATTTATAATATAAAAAGCTTACATTTCCTGCTCAGATTAAAAATGTTGCTTAATTAAAACACTAATCTCATTTTAGCTGCAGATCTAAATAATTATTCCAGCTGTTTATTAATATGGCATGCTATACTGTTATTGCATGCCGTTTTTAATGCAGTAGGGTTTCTCCCACACTTTCGCGGAGCTGCTAGGCGGCTTTGCTCTGCGGCTGGTCTATGTTAAGATCTTTAGACACCAAAGCAACGGCGACAGGGTGCATGCAGGCACGGTGCTTGAGAAACAGGCTGACCGTCTCCTGGCGGAACTCCTCGAAGCCGTATAGCTCTCTAGAATACAGCAGGGAAGGGGGGGAGGAAGTTGTGTAAGTGTTTCTGCATGCATCTTCCCCCTCCTTAACACGAAGAATCCTTGCATTACTCCTGACAAATGTTTTGCAATGAAGGCTTTATCAAGTGCTAATGTTTGACTTTACACCTGCATCAAATACATTTGTCAACATGGGAACTTTGGAGGGGGCCAAAACACATAGATACAAATTTGTCATTGATTCAAATTGTTACTGAGATTCAGTTCGATAAAATACCATGATTCTTATCAACATCCTTATCGACATAAAGTGACACCTCTACTGAGATAAATATTCATGTCCCCAGGCAGTACCTGAAGAGGGGGCGTGTAAACTTCAAGCGTCCTTGTTCAGTGGCCATCTTGAAGGCCAAAGGTACCGCCTCCTCCCATTTGGCTCTGAGACAAACCCGCAACCACCTGGATGACACACACACACACACTGAATCACCAGTAGAACACAGACAGCTGCCTGGAAAAGACACGCATGCAAAAACACACATACCTTGACCTGAAAGTGGGCAGTATAGCAACGCCAACATACAGAATCAAGTTCCACATGCAATGCTGACAAACACAGAACTACCTTAAAGAGGCTGGCATGCTAAGTCATGAATATATACACCATACATGTTAAACTACCATCAGCCAAAACAGTGAGAGAGGTGTTAAAAGAAAAATGTGTAAAATGTGCTGAAGAGAGTGAGCCATCAAAAAAAAAAAACTTGACGCCTCCGGGCGAGTATCACATGAAGCACATTGTCATTTTGTTTATTTCTGTTTGGTTTGGATACATGACAACTTGTTAAAGCAACCTGAGCAAAAAAAAAAAGTCTCACATGTAAGCCATTACGATTGACACCTATGGCACACACATCTCCACCTGAAAGGACAGTACAGTAACACACACACACATAGAATCACCTGTGAACTCCCTGAAAGAGGCCAGGACAGTAACACACATTGAATGGCCTGTAAAACCTAGAGAAATGCCTGATAAAGGCACTTACACATACGCACACACACACACACACACACACACACACGCGCGCGCGCGCACATGCTCACGTACTTGCACGGATGCAACTGATAGAGAGCAGGCTAAAAATGCGCAAAATATATATATTTTTAATTGTTACAATTGTAAATTATTCTGCTACATAGATAAAAAAAATCTGTTTATAAATCTGTTTTAAAAAAAGTTTATGTGTCAAATGTGTATGAATGCCTGTGTAATTTCATTTCTATATTACTGTAAGCACAGTTATAAGGAATTTCATGAAAGCAGTATCAGATGATATGGACTGAACCTGAAAAGAGAAAAAAATGATTTCATATAAAATACAGATGCAATACAAATATAATAATGATTAATATGTGAGAAAAACATTTTGTGTGATAAAAGTCTCGTTGTATAGATAGGGTTGAAACAAATGCCCAATAAAAACCACTCTGAACATTCAACTTCCACATAGAAATATTTCTAAGGTACTTTCTAAGGGTGGTCTCATAAATCTAGGTTTGGGGGTTCGAATCCCAGTTCTGCTCTGCTTTTACACTGTTGCATTGGTTTCCTCCAGGTACTCCAGGTCCTTCCCATAGCCCAAGGATGTGCACTTAGGCTAACATGTCTGTAAATTGCCCATAACGTGTGAGAGTGTATATGTGCCCTGGGGCTGACATCCTGCGCAGAATGGAACCTGTGCAGGAAAGTCTCCAGGCCAGACTCCACTCCGGCAACACCATACCTCACATATGTGGGTAGAAGAAAGATGGTTAGATGTATATTCCCCGATTGAAAAACCTGACTCAGAAAATAAACAAACTACAAAGGAGAGTATGTTGTCACACCATTGGTGCAATGGTACCTGAATCGTATCTCAGCGTTTTTGACAGCGTTCAGGTTGTAGACTTCCTGCATCCTCTTCACATGACTGAGAGGTATGGGCTTCTGGAACAGGCACGATAGAAGCAGAATGAACACACACCCCAATCCTGTCAACAGTGATCATGGGCTACAGCGACTAGCCCAACCTACCTCATGCAGCAGCAGGGCCAGAAACTCGATCAGCTGAGGAGACGAGAGATTTTTCACATCGGCTTCGCTGAAGCTGGCCAGGTCTGCCTCGTTCGCCTGACAGAGATAGGGGTACGGAGCAGGAAAGAGGGAGAAAAACAGAGCGTATAAAACCCCAGAGGAAACGAGTCTCAAGCAAAAAGCATGGATGCGGAACAATCCAGAAACAACCCAGTGGACACAAGACCAAAGCAGTACCTGGACCCATCTCTGGCAGAGAGCGGTGCAGACGTCCGCCAGGGTGGTATCATATCTAGAAAGGAAGAGCTTTGATGTGAGCATGGTTTACGCCAGGCACAGAGGCTGAGACACGTATGTCACGGGGTGGCCCACGTGGACGCAAGGGTGGGAGCAGTGCTCCAGATGACCTGATAGCACTGGCGGAGTAAGGGATGGTAATGTCACCACACACTTACAAAAGCTGATGTCTGCTGATTCGATATGTATCATAATTTTTAAAAAGATTTTGCTGAAGAGCATTTCAGGTCCTCATTTAAAGTAAAGACAAGAGCTGTAACGGTGCACTTATTCGTCGTCTGCTTTTCGGTTATAGCATTTTCAGTTTAGAATGCACAATGAAATGAATGAATACATTTCTTGACACAGATGAAACCTAAATTCACAAGTAGATATTCAACATGGAAAACATTATGCTAACTGTGGCTCTGAGATGGTTACAGCTAGTGCTACAGAGCTCAAAGACCCTCCCACATCACATAAATCAGTAGTTTTGGAACACTTTGGCTTCCCAATAAATTACGTCAACACCAGAAGGAGAGAGAGAGAGAGAGAGAGAGAACAGTTGATAAGATAAACAATATCTGTCGGTTTTGTTATACCGAACCTGGATATTTTTCTGGAAACACATCTAACATGCTAACTCAGGATAGACGACATCATCCGACGGTGTGTTTTTGCTGGAAATTCAGACCGGGCTGAAAAATCATACCTAATGCTAAGTTCACACTACCCGGCTTTAGCTCAGATTTTCCGATTGCCAAAAGTTTCTGCCGATCGCCAACAAATTCCCCAGATCAGAGGCAATCAGTGCTCGCTTGGCGTGTGCATATCAGCATTCGTTCACTATTAGTTCAAAGACGCAACCAGACAGAGTCTCTGATGCGTTGCAGATGCCCATTAAATATCCAGCAGGCTAAATATTTAGACCTGTCAGCAACTCCAAGTACTATAGCGTGAAAAATGTTGCAACTAGCAATGAGTGCAGTGACGAGCTACAGCCAATGAAAGCGAAAGACACGAGGTGAGGTGAAACCCTACGAAGGTGTTCAAAAAAGGTGTAAACAATTTGTATAGAAACTGTTCTTAGTATTCAGGGAAGAAGAATAGAGATGAAAGTTTATATTTCACACACTTGCAGTTAGTTGTGGCTTTAAAATCAATTTTCTAACTCGATTTAATATCATGGTGATATTAAAATTGCCACCTTGAAGAATCGATCACCCCCCCACCTCTACGAAATAGACATCATAACATAATAATAAAACACTGCCAGTCAATGAGTAGAGTCATTCCACAGCTTCTTAACTGTAACTGTGAAAGTAACTCATTTCAATGAAGAGGGTCTGTAACCATCCTGCCCATACTAATGCTAAGCATACAGTAGAAGACTTCACAAAGACTCCAAAAAGTCTTTTTAAAGACTAAAGTCTGATACTCTCTCACATCTAAAGACAATGTGCCATTAATTACAGTTTTTCATCACAGCTTATGATTTAGTAAATACTGGGGCTATTGCATTAATTCTACAAAGAATTAATGTTTGACTGCTGTGCATTTCCTTTTATTTTATATAGAATAAATGCAAAAAAGGAAATAGCTCTTGCAAAATGTCTATTCGACAATTCTTTGTATAGAAAAGTAACGTTGCACAATAGGATAAAGTAGTGCAAAACAGAAGAACAGTGAAATCGCATAAGGCCAGGATTAGGGAGCCTGCCGGGCTCCTAGGAAGCTCACCGATTTTTCACAGGTGGCATCCCAGGCGTGTGCATCCAGCCATTCCAGTCCACTTTGTTGAGGATTTCCACCTAATCCACGAGAAAACACACCACTGAGAAATGACTGACACCAGGGTAGAGGCTCTGGGATCCTAGTATATCCTGTCCACTCCAAAGTTTTTATATATATCAGGGAGGAGCATCAGTGAGAAATTTATAGTCTTGGATGCATAACTGGCATTTTGGTTAAAGCAAAGCAAAGTTTCAGTCACACATATGGCGATAAAATATCGCACCTAAAACTACTGGGATGCCTTCTGGGTGGCTAACCCTTGTTTAGTTTCTGATGGAGTACTGTTCGAGTAACTCACCTTATCCTTGAAGTAGGTGTACAAGAAGTCCTTCCATTCATCGGTGTTAATGCTGGAATAGGCAAACAGCTGGATGTAGGCCTTGATGAACCCCATAAAGACCTCTGCGGGTGTGTAAAATTAAAAAATCCACGAAGTCAAGGAATCAAGTCATGTGACATGGGCACGATCATTGTTAGCCTGATCTCCTCAAACTTGGTCATCCAAGTGTAATAGTAAGACAGGAGTATGAAGAGGTATAAAGGGAAATATGTGCTATTGTGAGAGACACATCTGTATTGCATTTTAATTACAGCTTCAACTGTAGCCTGGCTGACTGAGCAGCCAAATCCATATTCGAGCAGAAATGATTTATTTCGAGATGTGAGTGGGTGACGCTCGAGTTATATTTCAAATATGCCGCTATGCACTCTCTCCTGCTCTGGCCAAAATTCTTCCGCTCTCGCTCTGCGCTCACTCCCTCTCTCCTATGCTCACGTGCTCTGGTGGATGTATGTGTATCTAAGTGGTGGGAGGTTAGCTTTACCTGGACCACCCAACAGCTCTTCTAGGTGGTACAGGAACGCAAAGCCCTTCTCATATGGGATGCAGGAGAAGGCCTGATCAGTGTCCACCTCATCAAGACATGGAACCAAGTTGGTAAGGGGGTTCTTCTCCCCAAACATATTCACCTGCGGGACAGATATGTGGTTTTTATGTGGCACCCCTCAAACGATGATTAAAGATATTTTAAAATGACTGCAGCTATCAAAGTTCTTTAAGGGTCTCTTTCGGTTTGTGTGTGTTGTTAAAAGTACCCCCCCACACACCCCCAATGGGAGACCCTCTGTGGAGGTCTCTCTGGGGCTTGCCCATGGAGGTCTCACCGCTTCCTGCATTTCCTTCCACCCCCCAATGGCCTTGAACTGCCTGAACTGTTCATTCTTCAAGCACCTGGCAATCATCCTCTCCAGGTACACTGTGTGACCTTCATTCAACCTGTCAGAAAGAGGGCAACATTAGAATGACTCATCTAATCAAAGGAGGAATGTTAATGACAATGGTAACAGACAGTAGTCCTCTACACATTGCATTGGTAGCTTAGTGAGCAGCCTTTTGTCTCACACCACCTTGCGGTGGTGGTTTAACATAGATAAATGTAAGGTAATCCATGCAGGGAGCAGAAATGTTAAGTACAGATATTTTATGGGTTCCACTGA
>JAAGVU020000061.1:30033494-30046167 GCA_011763525.2 Mormyrus iriodes | reverse complement strand
TTAGTTAAGTTCTCCCCAAACGAGCTTGATGGGCCGAATGGCCTCCTCTCATTTGTAAATTTCTTATGTTCTTATGTTCTGGGTGCAAATCTACCTCCAGCACTTCATTGAGCTTGAAACCTAGACATCATCCCCAAAAACCTACATCTAAGGACCAGCTGGTGACTTTAAACTACCCTTTGTATGAGTAACCTTAATCACTGGGTCACATCATCATTTATTGGACAAGCTCTTAATAAAAACCAGTTGTGCCATTCGAGTCCGGACTTGGAGGCTCCTCACTCTGTCTTGTCCCGCACTCAAAAAAACGTGGAAAAACTTCCCGAGTCCATAGCGTATGTCTGTATGCAGCTGTATACCCCCCCCCCCCCCACAGCAGACTTCTTATATTAGCCACAATGTTTTTCAACCTCGTCATGTCTACCAATTCAAAAATTATCTGTTTTTCATAATAAGGTGCCATTCAGTTTTCAACAACCCTGGAGTAGTTATGTTTCAAGGACTTGCTCAAGGGCCTAATGGTGGTGTGAAAATTTATATTTCTTAGTTGGTGGTCATTTAATGTAAATTTTTCACAAGAAAAAAAAGGCATTTGTCTTCAGTTTATAGTTTTTGAATTCAAATTCATGGTCCAGAATTGAACTTGTTTTTCTATACTTCGAGTCAGCGACCCAACTCCAGTAATGGACTCGTTCTAATTCGCCCCCCATTGGACTTGGTCTTGACTCAAACTCAGTTTGTTAAAGATATGGTCTTGACTTGGATTCAACTAAGGTGGACTCGAACACAACACTGATAAGAACTAAAATAAATATTGTGTGTATATATATACACACAACGCAACAATGGTCTGATGTGTCAGCAGCAGAGGTGGCACATCTTAGGCATACCAAAAGTGCTCCCAGTTTTTGATAGTGACCAAGTTTCCAGTCCAGCTGTGGGAGATCTCGTGGGCAATGACCTGCAGAGGATGACAAAGACAACCAAAGACACTTTCAACAAGAGTAGCTGACTTACATACCAGAGAGCTGAGACAAAGGACATCTGCAGCTTACCCCAGCCAAAGACCTATCCCCGGCCTGAAAGACAGCGGAAGCAAAAGTCTTAGAGCACAGAACTTCAGTACAGGTGACTCACAATGAGTTATAAAGCTTGCTGAGGTTGAGGTTCACAGAGGAAGAGTAGACAAGAGTAGATGGGGGGGGGGGTTCTTACCAGCAGAGTGGGTGTAGCGTATGTCAAGCAAGGGTTTTCCATGCCTGCATAAGGGAAGGAGGGGGGAAGAAGCAGGATATCGTACTGCCCCCACACGTAGGGGCCTACGAGGTTCTCAGCAGTCTTCAGCATGGTCTCTGTCTGAGAGAGACACATACTCAAATTTATAGTACTACACAAGAGGGCTATGCCTTTAAATAAGCATGCATTATGATCAACATCTCCGTCCAAAGATGACTGTTATTTAAAAATGTCTTAAAAACAAACCCTGAATTTAGCCTTGAGGTAAAACTATCACAAGAGGGGTTGCTGCGAATTTCAGGCACGGATCACTCAGATGTTAAAATGTCAGTATACTACCCTTTACTTTCATTATAACTAAAACTCACTCACACGGACAGTGCGCCGTCAAACCCAAACGCAGGCAGACGGCAAATCAGCATATGCATCTGCATCTGCCTGCAGTGACAGCGACTGCACATCCACCCACCTCGGCAAACTCATAGGCCGCCTGGTCCACCAGCTCTTTCTCGGACCACACTCGGGACCTGGGCCCGATTTCCCTGCAGGGCACACAGAACAGGCCTGAAACTGGGTACTCCATAAGATCAGAGGTCATGAATGGTGTATGTGTACATAACAAAGTCTTTAATATGTTTATTAAAGAAATATATGTATGTACAGAGGAAAAAAGAGGACGAAATGGCAAAACATAAAAAAAGAATGAGAA
Organism: Mormyrus iriodes; assembly: GCA_011763525.2. Lineage (NCBI taxonomy): Eukaryota > Metazoa > Chordata > Actinopteri > Osteoglossiformes > Mormyridae > Mormyrus > Mormyrus iriodes. The sequence goes on along the minus strand of JAAGVU020000061.1, from coordinate 30,044,222 downwards.
AGATATTGTAGTTCATTCTGTATATTACATTTTTATACAATTAGCAGAAACTGAAATGCCCAATATGTATCGAGCCGTCACAGTGTGAGGGGACAAACACATCACTCTGCTGGCAGAGGGACACACAGCGTTCATACCCATGCCAGCCACAGGTCTCAGCTACACTCCCCATATCACATTTCACTTTAAATTTAAACACCAAAAGCTGTCTCTACCTTAAAATGATCTGCTGACAGCACATTTAGAGTAACAGTGAGGTGGGTTTAACACAATCAGGGGTGGGGGGAGGGGCGGGGAAATGGAATACCTGCTCTCCAGTGCTCCAACCACGAGGGCGATCAGGTACGAAGGTATGGGGACCTACGTAAGAGCAAGACAAAGTCACGTGACCTAACTCTGCAGTTTTGGCATTTAAGAGTAACACAATCCACTTCAGCAAAAGCAGGAAAAAAGGGACAGATCAGAGAAGAAAACGTCTTTGAGGAACTTTCATCCTTTCCTGGGAACTAAATACAGCAAACAAAGTGAATAACAAAAAAAAAAATCACCAAAAAAAACAGCTGAATCAGCTGAATAGTTTTAGACATGAAAATAAACATGAATTGGATGAATTAGATAAAGCTTTGCATTTGCAACTTGTGTATTTTAACAACTATACTAATGATTAATATCTCTTAATCATCAACCCCCAGCTTCACTCACTGCTTATTAGGTTTTAAGTGTTGTTGCATCACCAAGCAGGATGCTGAGGAAGTGAGCAGGGAGGCATCATGAGTGAATGAGGAGAGGCTTGTTTTTACAGGGCAGGGTGTGAAGCTTTTTTAAACTATAAATGTAGTCAGGGTCTTACAGTACAATACAGTATAAGGAAGAACAAAAATTTAGTGTGTGAAAGATGACACACTTAGCTGTTTGCTCTCTGTGCAAATGGAACCTTTTTATGGGGCCCCACCAAAAGACAGCACTACTATGAGCGAAAATGTCTGTTTCATATATGCAACTTCAGAAAAATCTAGCAAAAAATCCACCTGCATAATGTGGCTACATTTATATGTCCTGTGAGACATTTGTGATATAGGCTAAGGCAGCTGACACATACGGTCTGCCTGAAGCGATAGATTGTTCTGCTGTTGTCCTGGGGGTCGGCCTCCTGTCCATCATGCAGTGCGCCCATCACTGCCACCAGCTCCTTAGGGACAGACACCTGTACGCACACACAGACATGCACAGGTTTATATCCGTATTCTTATAGGGACCATCCATTCATTTCTATAGGAAAAACCCTGATCCCAACTATGACGACCTAAACACATACCCAACCCTAACCTTAACCATAAGTAACCAAACAGGATACTACATTTTTTGTTTTTTTGATTACATTCACAATTTTTTATAAAATTGAGTTTCCTCTTGTGTGGACTGAAAAAATGGCCCCTACAACATCAAAAAAACAGCTTTCAGTCCTCACAATGTGATCTATAAATGAACCCCCCACACCTTAACCCTAACCCTAATCCATAACCTGTGCAGAAGACCATTGCTGTTCAGGTTAAAATGACAAGTTTCACCTTGACCTAAACACCGTAAGCTTATTGGTTTTTCGTGCTATGACTCACAATGTCCATTTGTTATAATAGGCTAATTGACAGCTGCATGCTTGCAAATTTAATAACTGCATCTTAGATAAAATAGCATGTCAGATTTGCAAGATACTACTGATTACATAATGCAGATGCAGGAAAACTAGAAGATGTCCATTCTACACAGTTTGGATGAACGAATCCATTTCCTCTTGAGGGTATACACTAAGGGCGTGCAGTGGGGAAAAACAGGTGGAGCCACTCCCCTTCTTATTCAGTACCAGCAGATAGTGAGAGGTGCCGGTACTCTTAAGGTGCCTGGTACTCTTAAGGTGCCAATAACACCAAAACAGCTCTGACCCATCCAGGCATGGACTCCACAAGACCTCTGAAGGTGTCCTGTGCAATTGTTGCAGTGCGGCAGGGCGCATTATCCTGCTGAAAGAGGTCACTGCCATTGGGGAATACCGTTACCATGAAGGGGTGTACTTGATCTGCAACGATGTTTAGGTACGTGGTACGTGTCTCTCATCTCATCTTATCACAGGCAACATTAACTTTAGCAATTTGTGCTGCAGTAGCTCTCCTGTTGGATCAAACCAGACGGGCTAGCGTTCACTCCCTACACGCATCAATGATCCTTGGACGCCCATGACCTCTTTGCTGGTTCACCGTTTGGTCTTCCTTGGACCACATTTGGTAAGTACTGACCACTGCATAATGGAAACACCACACAGTTTAGGAGATGCTCTGACCTAGTCATCTAGCATCACAATTTGGCCCTTGTCATTCACTTCACCTGTCAATGCTATTGATGTTATGGCTAATCGAAATATGGCTCAGGGAGAAATTCTAATTCTGTGAACCTGTAAAAATATTTTTATCCAGCCTCAAGTAAAACCATGGATTGTCAGCAATACTGTAAAAAATTTGAGGGACGAGAGTCCTGACACAGCCACAAGGTAAAGACTGGGGGGTGGGGTCAGCCTGAAATAGGGGAAGCGAGCGACTGTTAGAGGGTAACCAGACAGTGACCAGACAGTAACTAGACAGCGAAGGGCACAAATAAATCACCCTTTCTGGATGATCATCAGCCACCTTTGGTTAAAAAAAAGTGTGAAGATAAAAGAATAGTGTGAAAATGAAAGAAAGAAAATAGATCACTGCCTGATAAAGGGCATCTGCTGACACATGCATGCAAAAACAGCGAAAGGCATCGTTTCAGAATTCTTTTCCTGGTTGCCAGAATGAAGCTGAGAAATTACACCACTGAGCAAACAGTGTTTATCACAAAGTGTCCCGACTCTTTCAGGCTGGATGTAGGAAGGGGGAAGATGTTTTAAATATAAAAAGCATCCCGACGTTACCTGCGCATAGTATGTGTGCTTCACAGATGGGCCGTCCTGACATGGAATCATGGACCTGCAGTGGGTTGCCTAGGGTATGAGCCAATGAAAGGAAGCAAACATAGGGAATAAGCTAATATGTATTAAGGGTGGGAGATGGAAAACATGATAATAAACAAAAACATTAAGAAAATAATGAGGTCAACTGTGTTTCATAAGTAATCTATGTATGACATTAGATAAATAGTACGCTCAGTCAAGTCCTTCCACTGCCTTCACAGGAAACCACCACTTTATGTACCTCGCTTTGTCCACAGGGGTATTATAAAACTGTAAAAAGAAAGGTTGTTCCCCAAACTATTTCCACAAGGTAGGAAGCACAGTATTGTCAAGAATTTTTTGTATGTGATGCTTTAAGGCACATTTTCATTTGACCTGGGGCCCTAGCCCATGAAATACAGTGCCAGCTGATTTTTCCTCCACCAAACTTTGACAGTCTGCATTATGTTTTCAAGTGATTAATGTTCTCCTGGCATCTGCCAAATCCAGACTCATCCGTCAGAAGGTGAAGTGTGATTCATCACTAAAGCTAAGGTGTTTCCATAGCTTCAGAGCCCAACTGCAGCCAGCTTTACACGTTTTGAGCCAACACCCGTATTGTTAAGCTTTTGATAAATAATTCTTATAGTGCAGAGCACAGCAGTGATGTTCCAACCGGTGCCTCTTATGCAATACACCATTCGAACATTTGGCAGCCCAATACTGAAAATCTGTGAGGCCTAATACTTCAAGATTGAACTGCAACTGCTGCCAGAGATTTCCACTTCACTGTCACTTGCTTACAGCTGACTAGAGCAGCTGCAGAGAATCAACAGGCTGACATATTGGAAAGATGACAGTCCCACAATGTTGTCACTTTGAAAGTCACTGACTCATTCTGCTGGCTGTTTGTTTTGTGTTTGTTACTGGCCATTGCATTTAATTACACACCTGTGTTGACAATGTGCACGGCTTAATTAGCCAGTTGCACCAGAAAGGGTGTCTGGATAATTATGACAATATAGTGCAAAAACAGAAAGCACATTTTGAATCGCATATCTCTTCTTAATTACATGTTTATTTATATCTTTAACTGATATGCCAAACCACCAGTTGCACCAAAAGAAATTTTATGTTCTTGGTGAATAAAGATTCTGATTCTGACTCCTTGTAAGTTTCATTGTGAATGTTGTATTTGCATAACTATATGTCCCACACAGGGGCATGTTTAGAGATTAATGGAAAGGGGGGCTGAGTCTTTACTAGGAGTGGCCAAAGGCAAACTTATACAAAACATAAAAAGCAATTCATGACTTAAGTCAATAAATATACATTTATTTGTGGGGTGGGGAGGGGGACAAAAAAACATTTTATATGCCTAAGGACACCCCAGATCCCGTGCATATTTTTATTCCCTGTTACAATTTCTGTGAAGTGCTTAACTTAGTAAGAGACACAAAAGTGGTATGTAGCTGAATCACATGTGTGTCTTTTATGTTTCGGTAGAGGCTGATCAGCAGCTAATCCCGACTGGACCAACTAACATGATGGGGCCAGCTGGGAGAATGGGAAAGGGGCGGGGACGTCTCCTTCAGACTTTCGAGTTTTCGAGTCTACGGTTTTTCGATTTTCTGTCTTTCTAGTCTCAGTTTTCTGTGTGTAAAGAGGAACTAACGCCATCAATACATCACCATCTATAAAATGTGACTTCCTAAAAAATATGTGCTAAGAAGGTTGAAGATTAAAATTTCTCACATTTTCATTTTTTTACTCAGTGGCTTCTAAGGACTATACATGAATAAGTAAAGAAGCAAGGAGAAGCATTATGGGCAATGAAGATTATCTCCATTTATAAACCAATAAGTTCACTTTATCACATGAATCCCAGACAAATGGGATATTTATATGAGAGATGCATTCTGGGATACCTGACATTGGCTGAAAAGATAGGGCTGCTTCTTGCCAGTAGTCTGTTCGGGGATCAGCCACTGCAAAGAAGAGGCCCTAGGGGATGTTTCATATGTCACCTCCACAATTACATGTTGCCCCCTTCAGATGAGAGTAGAAACAATAAAAGATAAATCAGCGGTTTTATAAAGACAGGAAACTTCACTGTAAAATCAACATCCTTAACAATTGTCTTTAATTATTCCAAAGCACTACCCAAAAACACCACCATAAATTAAGTTAATAACTTCATATCAGGCATGAAAACTCTGAATGTCGATATAGCAGTGACAGCAATGCATCAGTTCAAGCTGAGTATATGCTGACTGCTTGCCTGAAAGTCCAGTGGAGAGGAGCACTTAATAGTCCTTACCGGGATAATTCCAAGGGCAGTTGTATCTCAAGAGGAGTCCCATTGAAGCTGTGCTTGGTGCCTAGACTGAAGCTGGCCACCTGACCATTGGCTATTACCTTGGTAACGGTGAGGTCTTTGGTATCGAGGGTCTTATAGGCAGACAGACAGACAGACAGACAGACAAAGCCCCAGAGGAAGTGAGAAACTTGATTTTATTGCATCTCAAATAATTATTAATAATCCCATTAATAATTGTATTTCTTTTAATAAATAAAACAGCACACATAATGTTGTAATGTTAAAAACTCCAAGATAATGACAGAAAGAGAAGTAAGCTGGAGTCTGTTGAAAAAACATTACCCAAGACGCAGAGAAGTAGGAAAGACCTCAAGTTCCTTTCCTTTGGCCTGTCTGGTTTTTGGTTGCTAAAGCTATACTTACCCTTAAAGCAATTCTCATTTGAACCATTTTATAAAGAAGTGTTGCTCAAGGGTACAACTGCAAATTACATCTGGAATTTCACCAATTAGGCTCAGAGTTGCTACGCTGAACCATAGTGCTGTGGTTCACAGCACAATCTTGCTGTGCCAGTGATGGATGTAGATGGAACACTGTCAACTTGAGACCAAAACTTCTGCAGGTTTGTTTCCCAACCCTCAAATGAGTCATGTGGGAAAATCACCTGGTCCAAACCACAAGAATGAACATAATTATGTTCCAGAGGTTGAAAGAAATCTTCCTAATGCAATTAACTAGCAGTTGAGCAGGTTAAACCATGACAAAAGTGACCAGTCACTACATTGAAATGACAAATAATATGACTCAATTATTATGAAATATATAAGGACTATTTCTTAGCATCTTACCAAGACACAAAGACCTTTTTTTCTGTGACCTAATGAAAGCAGTGTAAACCGTAGCTTTTCAAAACAAAGACCAACAGAACTGTAACTATCAGAATTCTTTTGACAAAGGCTTCAAAAGAAGAGATGGAGAAAATATTCTACACATGTCTGTATTACATCATGTTTTCACATTGTCTTATAGAAGCACTCAAAGCCTTCCTAAGTGGAATGTTAATGTTACAGTGATAAAATGGTGTATCCTTCCTTTTTCTGGGGGGGGGGGGACGTGGGGTTGAAGTGTGTATGATGGTCACAACATCCTGTTTGGACTTTGAATATAAACATACGTTTTTTGTGATAGTTACTTAAGTCATTGATTTTGTTAAATTGCTCCCTTATGTATGATTGGATCTTATAAGACAACACTGGAAATTCTTTACATTACATTCTTTACATTGACTTTGATGGTCCATCTACTCCTAAGACTGAATCCAAGGTGATCCAAAAATGTTCTGTTTTATTTCTTTACTGCTCTAACATATGCTTCTGTGATCATTTGTAAATTCACTAGGCCTAATTGCAGAAACAAACGCAAAATTGGCAATATTAACTGCAGTGTCGATTTAATGGACAGTGTCGAAGAGGAGAAGATACTCTCCACTTGTACTCTATGTCTATCATATGGGAAGCTGAGGCAGCTGGTAATAATTTTTGTTGGGCGAAGGGGGCTCAGTTTTGGGAGAGACAAACAAAAGTGGTACTTCACAGCTCAGCAAAAGCAAAAAACAACCACAAACACTTGCCGACACATTTATTTAACATAAGGATATGCAAAATCTATACAGATTACTAACTTTTGGGCATCACAGTTTGCCTCTCATTAATATTACTATTAGGCATACTAATTAATATTAGGCGTACTACTGATCTGCTTACCAAATTGGTGACCTTAGTAAACGTCTAAACAGTACTGAAAAGCTGGCATCCAGACAAATATTTCGGTGATTATATAACATAAATAAAAATTCGTTACGTGCAGCATACACACTCTTGCCAGTCCTTAAACAGCAAAGCGGTGCTATAGCCAGAAAATTAACTTTGGGTGTGCCACGGGCAAACAAGGTGTGCAAGAACTGAAGCACAATAAAGGAATAGGTTCCTGTAATAACCAAGACTACGGGCAGTGTAATACACCTATTAGAGGGTATTAATAGCGTTTCACGTTTTTTTTTCCTTACTCGAGCTTAAGCATGATTTCCTCTTAGTTCGATGGGAACTTCATAACGTGTGGCCAAAGCCAAACTCGGACACGCAGATCACTGGACAACCTTTACTGAACCAACAAGCACCGCACACACCAGACTGCACCGCACAACCACACCACTCTCCTCTCTAGTTCGCCACGGCGCACTCTCCCAAATGAAAAGCTTCTTTTTGGTTACCTTAAGTATCACACCAGTGTTACATAGGATTGCCACTTTAATCCCAGTCCACCCTGCCCACGTCCATAACAATTAATTTCCATGCATATAATCGAATCCTTAAAATATTCATAACCAAATTGCTTAACTTTGCAGATAGCTCGCTGGTGTAAAGGTAGTCTCTGAGCAGGCAGCTAACCAGATATTTAAATATACGTTGAAGACCGGATTAATTAACTTGAAGAATTTTCCCCTTGCATTTTCCACTGACACTTTTCCACAAAGTTTCATTTAATTCTATACCATGACAGTAGGTGACTGTCAATATTTTCAGCAATGATGTATCATGATTACCATTTGTCTGATAAAGTAGTCCACTTAAGAAAAACAACCAATGCAAAAAAGAATGACAAGTTTCTACTGTACCAGACAGGAAAGTTTATCCTCCAGTACTTCTAAGGTAAGAGAGACCTTTCCTTTGATTACACGGCGGTCAAAATCAACGTGGAAAACCAGGTTCAAATGCTTGGTTATGCATTTGGAGAAGGAGGCGAAGGAGCAGGGGTCTACCACCGGGGCCATGTCTCGCGGGCTGAATACCATACACTTCAAACACGCAGCTTTTGTATTTATATGTAAGCGGCGTCGCCCTCTATTGTGCGTTGTGGGTAATGTCGTTTCGATCATGTTTTATATTGTACAATACTTCATCCAGTCACAGTAAATCTGTTTCTGTTGTAATATTTACCAACTGTAGAAAAGTACTATCCTGAAGAATGTAAACCGGATGCTGTCTAGAATTTGAGATTTATGCTTAGATGAGACCATTTTTTTCATTCGTTGCTCAAATAAAATATCGCTAATTACATAAACAAACTATATAACAAAATATATGTATACACAGCATAAGTAATGAAAAGTTACTGAGTCGAAAAAAGTAATAAAGAATAATAAAAAGCCCAAAGCAACATGTAAAGCAGGAAGTCAAATCAGACACTCTGTCATTAGACTGTAATCATATGTGTTTACAGGGATGTGGAGCTTCAAACGCCCACCCTATAAACAAACGTTTGCCTTTTTATTGCCCACCCCCCCCCCCCAATATCTAACATGCTCCAATACCATTTCGTGTTTATTTAATCATACAGCTATTACTCTGTACACTTACTGACTGTTTGGTTCTGCGGGTAGTGCATCACATGGTACTGGACCTTCTTGTATATGGACAGATAAAGCAACATTTCCATGCTTCATGCTAGACTTTGTCTTCCTTTTTTGAAAATAAACATGTTACACTTAGTGGACCAGAGATAAGGTGTTCCACAGCTTCTACAGCTCTCTCAAAAATGTTTCATCACAGGGAAAAGTTTTTCCAGTATCCTTTGTCAATCCTAGCACAGTTTCCCCTGCAATTTGCTGTTCTGTTGAGATAAGAGTTACATTAAACTGTCAGGAAATTGCAACCCTTTACAGGACATTCGTCACCTATTTCAAAAGGAAAGACAAATAAATAAAAGTGCCTTTTCCTCTGGACATATATACTGTAATAAAGTGTAAGGAACATATGGTCATCATGAACATAGGTGTCTGAAGCATGGTAGTGTCTCTCATCTCCTGGCTGAACCACAATCTACTTTTTCTGGTCTTCCAAAGAAAAGGCATGACAGCAGCTGTTTTGGTATCACTAGCTTTCTACAGATCATCCAGAGAGCCCTGAACTGGCTAATCTTAGCTATTTTCACAAAGATAGGACTGTCCTCCTCTTATGAAGTGTGCTTGCAGGTTATGTGCATTTTTTTCTAGCCACCAATGAACTATAATTAGACATTACTCTCTGAAACATGACCATTACCGTAGATCATGCACATTGCCATGCAATTACAATGACTGTGTATGCTCATTCAGAAAACACATTGACCTGAAAAATCATCTGCTGCAACAACATGGAGAGCTGACTAAGTCCTACTTATTTTAAATTGCAGTGCGATCTGTGTGACTTTTCAGAGCCATGCCACCTGCGGCAATACTTTCTTCGCTTATGAAGTCATTTGAGATGTAAGGAATTTGTTAAGTGCTCTTTTAAACAATGTTCAATTTAAGTACAATCTAAGGTGTATTCCACATTCCACAAAATTCAAAGCTGAATTGTGTGATTTTTAATTAATTTTTTTTCTTTGGATTTAATATTTCAAGACACCAACCAAACCAGAAGAGCTACGGTGTTGCTTGGCCTTCCTCATTTTCTCAGAGAGGATCCCTCAAATGTTCTTAAGATATGTGAGGTATGTACCAGCTTCATCTCAAAGTATACTCTTTATTAATCTTAGCAAATGTTTTCCGTCTTGTTTATGTTCATCCAACTATATGTCATCTTTTTGTTCCTGCTTTGGATTCAATTTCAACTTTTGTACAAGATCAAAATCTCTGCAGCAAGAAGTGCTAAAATGATAAATCAAAACCATTCAAAATACTGTAACATCCGTGTGTATTTGTTACACTGTATTAAAAATTAATACAAGGTACAACTTTGAAATCTTCAGTAGACACATTTTACTTTAATTTCATTTTAAAATTACACGAGGTATACAAAATAGTTAAATATGCAACTAAAATTCTGCTTACCTTTATTTTTATGAAGCAATGCCGCAAGTAATAATTTTGATTATTTTGATTTTATAGCCAGTTGATCCAGAGGAGAAAATGGTGAAGAATGTTGATATAGGGATCCCATTTGCCACTGTTGATGCCAGAATAAATGTTATCTGTACTGTCTCTTTGGTACTGGAGCCTTAAAGACATTCCTAATGCATCTGCAATTTTGACTGGCCTTCTCTATGCACTGAACACAGACTACTGTAAAGGTTTGAAGTACACATCTGAGATCTTGCGGAAGGTCATTATGAACATTTGTGCAGAAAGCTGTTCAGCAGGAGTGCATGGACTGCATAACAAATTGTTGCAGCACATGAAATGAGACTGGGAAGGAGATAATGAATATAACTTTTTTTAGTGTGTTGTTTTCAAGTTACTTTTAACAAGCCTTCGTTGATTACTTCACAGCATCAGTTAACTGCTGTTTTTTTAGAATTGTTTTACTGATAGTTTTTGATAGTCGATATTGTGATGTCCAGCCCTTCCCGGTCTGTGTTTCCCCAGTGTTTCCCCGCAGGCGGGGCTGGGTAGCAGCCACGCCTG
>JAAGVU020000061.1:29966369-30006420 GCA_011763525.2 Mormyrus iriodes | reverse complement strand
GCACATTGAGCACGCAAAATGTGAAGATCGTTCCGAGGAGCTGGAAAAAAAGCCACAAACGGTGCACTTTGAGGACCCCCTCTGTCTGCCACAAACAATGACTCATTATTCGGCAGGATCGAATTGCACCAGAGGAAACGGAGCTTAAATATATGCAGAGAAGGCAGATAGAGCAACTCTGGGTATTCCCAGACTAAGTGGGTGTTTGATTGTGTGTTTCGCAGTGAACCTTAAAGAGAAACCTGCTGCCCCCTGACAGACCTGATATGCACTACGTTCAGTTCCAGCTGACTTATCATGCAGCCAACGCAGCCCAGCATGCCTTCTCTGTTAAGAGATTTTTCCGGATTATCAGTGGGCTAGCACAGCTGTGCTTTTATGTAGTCATTGTAACCCCTTGTTATTGTGCGTTCTCTATCTAAGAAGTGAACCATTGTATCAATAGTTTTCCTCAGATTTCCCCTTAACCTGGGTACAGTTTTAGCTTTGCTTTTTGTATTATATGTAGAAGTGTATTAAAGCTGATTTCCAAATATGACATTTGAATATTCATTTGGTCACACTGTGGCAGAGCCCCTAGACCCATAGAAATGTAAGGGCTCCTTTAGGTGTATTTGAGGAAAAGGGATGTTTTGTTGTCGATGTCGACGGAGGTTGAAAAACGGCAGAGGAAGCCATCCATTTGGAGGAGCCATGTGGCATCCGGGGCTTCCGATCTGTACCCCTGGCAGGAATTCCCACCTTTCAGTCCGGGATCGCCTTTCCCAGGAAGACGCCCTTCGGAACAGAATTGGAGGAAGTCCTGATTTAGACAGTTTTATAGTTCTTGAACGCAGATGGACACTCAGAGGATGCTTTGGCAGGAAACGGTTTATTTTGCTTCTGGTGGAAAAAAAAAAACCTCGTTCCACTCTGACTTTTGTGCTCATTCCCTGAAGTTTTGGGAAGCAATGCATGATGGGTAAGGAGGGCTCTATGAGGTGAACTGAGGGAGTGGCAGGTTGCCGTTAGAGTGGTTGGGAGCTTTTTAAAATTAGTTCCACACTTACAGGATGGAGTGGGAGATGGAGAGCATCAAACGCTGAGAACTGGTTTTACTGGGGTCTCTGAGCTCCCCAGGTACTCTTTGAACGTTCTTCTCAACACATCCTCTCAGTCCTACAGATGGGCACTGTGACTTGTGATGGCACAACTGAGACTCACTGGTGTGACGATTTGTGCATCCCCCCCAGGGTGGGAAGTGGTCATGTGACTGTTTGTCTTTCACGGGGAACGGAAGATGTGGTAAGGGGGGATTTCAGAGCTCATTGCGGGCATCTGCGGTTGGCCTTCTGTGTCGAGCCAGTATGGACATGACTCGCGACTGTGCATTTTGGGGTCTATACAGTGGGGCAGAAATGCCTCTTAAAAACCCTATTTAAACAAAAGTCACAGTAGTATCAGACTAACAGCATACTCCAGACCTGGCTCTGATCTCTCATCACGCATGTGGGATCCTTTATGACTAAATCTATTTCCGTGGCCAGTGCTGGTCAGCTTACTGCTGTGGGATTACCAGGTAGTGTAGCTCTCTACATGCTGGTATTAATTCTCCAAGGATCCCTGGTCTTGTACCCTGGTGTGATGACAACCCGTATTGTTCCAGTGACGCATCCAGCTGTATTAATGCTTATTTGTCCCAGCCACACATTGAAAGTGGCTCAAATCAGTGAGTAAATGTCTATATTTAACCGAGTGTCATTCTGTAGCACCGCAGACGTCTTGATTGAAGAGAGTTTATTAGTGTAATTTTAGGCCTTGCTGCTATTTTTACTTGGTGCGTCAGAGTAAACAGGCCCAGTGTCGTCCTCCTTGGGCCTGTCGAGGTTGAGGCTGGCAGAGTGAGAAAGACGCCGCATAAATTCCAGAGCGTGACGAGCCCTTTCCCGAAACGGACAGGGGATCCAGAGGCCGTAAACCATCTGGGCTGCCGCCTCTGGCCCAGGCGGGGCGGCGCTAAGCCGCCGACAAATCCACCTTGCCGGCTGCTCGGGGAAGGCCTCTTGCTCTGTGATGGCTCCATGGTACCGGCCCGACAGGCAGACCCGCTGAACCCACCCCCCTACCCCCCCACCCGAGAGCTCGACAGCTGCACTAAACCAGTCAGTCGGAGCAGGTAGAGCAGATTTCTGCTTTCAGCACTCGAGGGGACTGTCTGTTTGACCGGCAGCCAGCCAGCCTCCCGCCCCCACCTCCTCCTGTCACTAGGGGGAGGGGAGGAGAAAAGGAGAAGGCGGCAAGTAAATGGATCCTGATGGGGCGGGGGCGGTGCCTGCCGCGGCACGGGCCACTGTGCACGGCTGCCTCTGTGATTTATTTGTTCACCGAAGTTGGGGGGGGGGGGGGTTGGGTGATTTCAGTGTGATGGTGGACAGTGTGACATATTCATAAGCGCCCAACCTGGCTGAAGCCACATGATCCGGGGCCTGCTTTGCACCGATTGGCACAAGCAACAGTGCCACCCCCCCAGACTGTGGGTCCGCATTTGGCCCTCCCCATTTCCTGTAGAGCTGGTGGCTGCTGGACCGCAGCATATTTCTTTAAGGAATCACCCCCCTCCCCACGCCACCCCCTCCAGCTACTGACACGCTGGCGGGGTGCCTGACCTCCACTGCTGCCCCTCCCCATTTCTCTTTCTGGGCCCCCAAGGAGCAGGGGTTCGAGCAGGGCCTCCTAGCAGTCCCCCTCACGTTTACACCACCCTGACATCAGAGGCTGGAGGGGTTATGGGACTAAAGGCATCTTGGGTAATGTCCCAGAAATCATGCTGGGCCGATCATGAGCAAACTACCTTAATTGGGCAGTAACTGGGTTAAATTGTAAGTTATATAAGTTGCTTTGGGTAAAATATTCTAAGCTGCTAATAATCTAGAGCAAGGGAACAGACTGGACAGGATGCCAGTCCATCGCAGGGCACACAGACACACACACACATAGACACACACACACAAATATACTGTCAGATGCTACAGGCAATCTAGAGCCCTCTAATCCACATCACATTCTGGGACTGTGAAAGGAAAGTGGAGTTCCTGAAAGAAATACATGAGCAGGTTGAGAACGTGAGACACCAACCAGGCAAGATGCAACTCATAGCCAAGTGTCCCCGAAGTGGGCTGTGGGATCATAATGTTAATAAAACATAACCCTAACCCTGGGGGTGTGAGGTCCCAGTGCTCGCCATCACACCTTAACATGAGAATAATAATCCCCCCTCCCCTCCATCCATCCATCCATCCATCCATCCATCCATCCAGAACTAGGCTGTAGGATCATAATAATGATGATACCTTCCATATGATATCTCTGTGGAGCTCAGCTTTGTGATTTGATGTTTACACAGCTTTTTCTTGTTAAATATTAATTATCTTTTTGACTTTGCTGCCTCTAAATTCTTTGAAAGTAAGGCTCATCCAGCTGCATCTGTGCAGCTTCCGGTTCCGTCAGAGGAGAAACAGTGCTGAAAGAGGTACCAGCAGGATCATCCACACCCCCCCTTTCAACAGTCTCAACAGAGTCACCTCTTTGCTGGAGGCCTACCAACACCCTTTTAATCTCTCCTCAAAGCAGAAATGCTGTTCTGCTTGGTTACAAACAATTTCACCATCTTGCAAATAATTTTGACTAGATATGAATTTCTGTTAATAAACCAAAAAGATCCAAATGTATATGTATATCGTATGTGCCTAGAAGTTTCCGTTTAGAACCAGGAAACGATATAAACAACTTAATTAGTTATGTTAATAACACACATGAAATCTGTTAATTGATACCTGAATGACTGCTTTGTTCTTTGAAGCAGTTTACGCAGACCTCTGGAATGTTATAAGGCAGTAAGGATAAATTTGATGACAGTAGGGCATTGTGGGTACTCATTTGCCTAAATGTGGTTTTTCCCTTTCGTGCTCATTGGGCTGTCTTCTGTCTGACTTGTTTTGTAAGCATGATTAAAACCCATAAGAAAGCAGGAGCAGGTTCTAATGTTGGGTGGGACCCTGACATCACACGCCTGAGGAGGGCGCTTAAGCTAGGCTGCCTTAGAAATAATAATAAAAAGCAGATAAATATGTCATATTACTGTGTATGCTATACGTGTTGTGTGTTTATGTGCTTCAGCCATGGTTTGTGGTAAATATGGCTGTTTTTATGCAGGAACTTAGTCGTCATCCTGGTTTTAAGGACAGGAACTAGGAATTTTCCAATAAGGGGATGTAGAATAATAAAGGATTCTATGTGAATTAGAGGCATGTCTCTGTTCGTAAGGCCACTTGAAAAACAGACACTCTTCTTGATATATGTTTTGGTCTGTTGCACCTGGGGCTTGGGGGGCGGGGTTACAGCTGCTCAGGAATTGGCCCCCCTTCTGAGCACATTGGTCTGACCCAGGGCAGGTGAATGCAGGGCTTGGGGCAGGGGCTGATTGGAGTGCTGAACCCTGCCGGATCTCGGCACAATTGCAACAAATGGATACTCTTTACTCCAGATGACTGGAGTGCTTGCCTCAATATAGACACATTACTTACGGTCTGGATCCAAAAATACAGCAGCAAACAGGCTGCTCTGTGGGATCGCAGGCACGGAGGCGGCTCAGTATGATGGCCTCATTTCCATCCTGGTTACAGCTTCTTGGTTTCAGCACCTGCGGCACTGTGTTTAACAGGAGCCATAATGCGACTCCCCTAAGTCCCAGCTCTGCCAGTCCCGCCCTCTTTTTCACGCCACTAATCAGCAATGGCTGTGTGGGAAGGCTACAAGCTGATAGGAAGATTAACGTGACACTTACATGTGACAACCAATAACTAACATGAGCCTAGCCAGAAGTGCATGTTGGGCCCAGGGAATGGAATCCCAGCTGATTGGCTTCGTCAGCATTATGTGTTCATGTGATCTGGGCTGTTGGCCTTCCTTCCTAACTTGTCCCTCCTGCTCTTGCTCTCTTGGAGAGACCATCCTCTCATTTCCTACTATCATTCAAGACAGTAATTGGAAGTTAATTTTATGATAAGACCTCAGTCTTGATGCATATTGTCATTTGCCTCAATAAGATCTACAGTTTAGATTAGTGAACTAACCTGATAAATGTAAACCTGCTTTGGCATCTTGTTTTTTGAACTGCTTTTTTTTGGGGGGGGGACTTTTAGGCTAAAAAGAAAAGTTGCCATGAGTCACCAGCAGCCCCTTGGTCCTGAAGCCCCAATGACATCATCCCCTAAGCCTCCTGAACAAGCTAATTAAGCTCTTGGCACAACCACAGGCTGTACTGGATGTCTGACATGGGTTTTTTACGGGCCTTGCTTAACATGTAGCAGAACAGGAAAGGCGCTGTAATGTCTGCTGGATCCTGAGCGAGAAGCAGATTCTTGTGCCAGTTTGCTCATGTGAAGTTCAGTTCAAAGCCTTGCAGTGTTTGTGCATCCAGCCCAGATGCCGGGCCAGAGGCTCATTCAGCTACTGCGCCCATCTCTGACCTGTGGGTGGGTCTGCTGCCTCTCTCATTGCTCCTCTTGTGCTTCTTCTAGTGGGAGCTGCTCCCCTACAACCCACCTCAGAGCCTGGATCATAATGGACTTATAGGGTCGGTTTGGGTCTGGAGTCACTTCCGTAAATGGCCCAAGGGAGTCCATGGCGTCTGTACCTCATTTGGCTCGTCTCCTTGTGTTCCAGTTCTGGATTCAGCTACGTTCTTGTTGCCATGTTTTGAATTCATAGATAGAAGCTTTGGGGTACTCTGAGCAGAGATTATGTTCATTAATGCCAGGCATGCTGTGTTTAGCTGTAAGACTCTTGAGATGTGCTACATCATAGCTGGAGACCCAGTGAGGTGTTTTGAATTTGGCAATCATTGTAATATCGATGGGGTCCCTGTCTCAGCATTTGTTTCATGCTTGCATTGTTGCTGGTTCAGTGCCATTGTCATGTATGTGATGATTGTTGTCTAGAAGCCGGCTTCACACTCATAGGGATGGCTGCATGTCGTTGGCCCTAGGGATGGAAAGCGCGATCACACTGTGGCAGTTCTTGCTGCAGCTGCTTCTGGACCAGAATCACAAGCACTTGATCTGCTGGACCTCCAACGATGGCGAGTTCAAGTTGCTTAAGTCTGAGGAGGTGGCCAAGCTGTGGGGCCTGCGCAAGAACAAGACCAACATGAACTACGACAAGCTGAGCCGTGCCCTGCGCTACTACTATGACAAGGTGAGTCTGAGCTGCAATATGGATAGTCAGTGCATGAACTATGACAGAGTGAGTCTAAGCTGCAATACAGACAGTCAGTACATGACCAGGTGAGTCTGAGCTGCAATACAGAGAGTCAGTATATGAACTATGTCAAGGTGACTCTGAGCTACTATACAGAGACACAGGGAGTCAGCATATAAAGTGTGATCCATAGAATCAATATATCCATTATGACATGAATCATGTATTACCTATGACATGGTGAGTCAGTGTGTAGTCTGTGTACAAGCCACTGCAGGGAGATTCACTGTGCAGAGCTATTGCATAATCAGTGAATCGTTACATGCTTGTTGTCATATAGGGCGTTGATAAACACAGATGGCTGTTACGCTTATTTGATTAGCTTAACGGTACGTTAGACTGGAAAAACAAGTAGGACAGGACAAAACTGAAAGTGCATTTAATTAAACTAACCACTCTGAATGGTCAAGCAAAAGAATAATGAGGCCAAACAGGTCAGTACAATTTTTTTTAGTTTAGCAAAAGTTTTGGTTTTATCGCACTAATCAAATGGCCCCGTAATGCCACACTTATGTCCCATGATGCTCAGCGGGATTTACAGGTACAGGTGTCCTTCTGACATTTACAGAGGACCCAGAAACTCCTGCTGTTAAACCTTTATTAGTCCTGCCTTCACAACAGAGTGAGATAGAGGGGAACATTGTGTCGCATTAAGGAGAGACAAATTGACACCATACATATGAAAGAATTTGGTGAAAAAATGCAATAGTAGTTGTAGGGAAACAATAAAAACTCTTTCACTAATTCACTCAAACACCTCATGTCCCCAGAACATCATCAAGAAGGTGATCGGCCAGAAGTTTGTGTACAAGTTCGTGTCTTTCCCGGAGATTTTGAAGATGGACCCGCAGACGGTGGAGATGGGCCGCGAGGGGGGCGGGGCCATGCTTCAGGAAGCGGAGCTGCTGGGGGCTGACGGCGAGGAGGAAACCCCTAAGGTGGCACTGTCAGGCTTGCGCGGCACTGCCACTGCCTGCCGGAGCGACTACCTCCACTCTGGCTTGTACTCGTCCTTCACTATCAGCTCCCTTCACAACCAGCCGCCACTGTTGCGTGCTGTCAAGGTGGAGCCACGGGTGGAGCGCCCCCAGGAGGCGCGGACCGTCATCCGCTTTGTGCCCAACCGCTCCGAGAAGGGAGGGGTCCCCTCAGCTGTGTCACAGCCTCCCTCCCCACCCCGCCCCTCCTCCTCCTCCTCCTCTTCTTCTACTGGAGAGGCCTTCTTCCCCCCCAGCCTCCCTGGCTCCCCCCAGTTGCCTGCTTCCCGCTCGCCCTCGCCCTCCCCCAGCCCTGGCTTCCCACTCGGGAAGGGGCGGAGCCCAAAGGTGGAGATGGACGACCTGGAGCAGGGAGCCCAACCCCTCAACCTGTCCGCCGGTCACAGAGAGCGCGGCACCCAGCCCGCTGAGAAGAGGAGTGGCGGCAACGGACTCCCGCCCAAAACAAAGAAGCCCAAGGGCCTGGAGATCTCAGCCCCCTCCCTGTTACTGTCAGGAAGTGACATCGGATCCATTGCCCTCAACAGCCCAGCACTTCCCTCAGGGTCCCTGACCCCTGCCTTCTTCACTGCACAGGTGGGTGTCGACGCTGCATGCCTGTGTCACGGAGGGCTCCTGCGCACGCGACTCTGCGCTCCATTCTCCAGCCAGCCCTCAGCACCGCCACTTATTAACAGCTGTTCATTACGAAGAACCTAAATAATTATGTAAATATCACGCCCACCCTGCACTGGATACATGGTCCAGATAAGCTGTTGGATAAATACACTAAGAAATAGAAACCCGATTATCCTAACCGTCAACGGTGCAACTCATAATATCAGCATAATATTAGCTCTCTGCTGCCTGTATCACGAAGCCGGATATCTTGTTTAGCCAGATAACTTGTTGGATTTAAGGTACCCCAGTTTAAAAGGGTTTTATCTTCGTTCATTTACATTGTACTTACATTGCTCATTTGACTTCCTCTGCTGGCCCCTGGAGGACGGCCTCCCCAAGGTTTCTTCTTTCTAGGGAGTTTTTCCTTGCTGTTGTCACCTCTAGTTTGCTCATTGGGGGCTTTGGGCGGGGCTAATGTAAAGCGCTTTGATATACTGTAATGTTGTGAAAATGCGCTATATAAATAACATTGAATTGAATTTAGCCCAGACACCCTTAAATCCGACTATTCATCTGGCTAAGCAAGAAATCAGACTTTGTGATACAGGCCCCATTGTTACAGTGCTTTGAAAATAAGAACTCATCCAACCCATGAACCAATCACAAGCTTAGAATTTCTGGAAATTTCATTGGTTTTACCTGCTGCTTGATTGGCTGCGCAATAGCCAGGCACAATTTTTTAACCAGCTCTCCCATCATGCCTAATGAATATTGACTTGGAGGTAAATAAAAACAGCTGAATGGACTGAAACCTGACAAAGACTATCAACAGCTGTGAAGCCTTTCTCTGAGTCACAGTTGTGTCAATGTTTAGCGATAATGTCAACATTTAGTGCTGATGTGATACCTTAAAACGGGTTATTAATTAAGTATCGCAGCATTCATTGCAATACAGTAAGAGCACATATGCAAAAGTTCCCACTATGTTCATAATGAATACATATATGACTACTGCTGGGAAGATCAACTGAAACAGGAAACGTGTGCCTAAAATCTTATATGTGTTCATGCTCTTTTCACCAGGGCTTAGCATGTATAGGAGACGGCAACCTGAGTTTAAAAGGAAAACATAGGGTTTCCAAACCCCCCCTCCCCCCCAGATAGGGGTTAAGAGAGGAAAATCCATAAATGAAACCATATGTGCTTAATCCAACAGATCATGAACGCCACACCGAGTCTCACAGCAACACAACACTACTTCATTTAGGTGGCAGGTCTGGGTGGGGGGAGGGTGAAGATTGATTTCATTTGCTCCTCCCTGGCCTCAGGGGGGCGGGGCCATCAAGGTCTTGACCAGGGATCATTCAAACCTGCAAGAAGCTTGTCTCTTACACTGTCCCTACAACCAAAAGATGATGGACACTGACTAAAGGGAAAAATTCTCACGTTTGTTTATAATCAACAGAAGGTGAAACCTCTCATACACACTAAAAATCAGGAGATACTTTTGTCTTAAACACTGAATTTTTGAGTAGTTTCTCTCCTAAACACAATAAGGAGAAACCTTCCGAGTCCTTTACAGAATGGAGAAACTTCACTCTCATGCAAACTGTGTACTTCATGCAAATGTCAGCTATGGTTGTGTCAGATGGTAATAATTTTATCTTTTATCTTTAGCGCTTTGAATTTGAAACTGAGATAAGGGTGATTAGAGAGTTATACACTTACTGATAAATATACGTCTAATTACAGGCATTTAAACTTTTACCAGAATCTTGTGTCTTAGTTAAAATTTAAAACACCCAAAGCAATATTTAATTAACGATTTGTGCATAAATTGCGTTTCTTATTTAAATGTGTGGTAGCAGGGCCTGGGTCTTTAGCCACTAAAGCACCCACGGCCTTTTAAGTATGTAGGTATTTCCATAGGGACTATGTGCCATGAAGGGAACTTCTTGTTCACTTGCTGAGCGCCATCTTGGTTTGAAGCCCCTGACCCTAACCCCCCTGCGCTGTATCTGCAGACTCCCTCAGGACTGCTGCTGACCCCCAGCCCTCTTCTGTCCAGCATTCACTTCTGGAGCAGCCTGAGCCCTGTGGCCCCCCTGAGTCCGGCTCGGCTGCAGGGCCACAGCTCATTGTTTCAGGTAGGACCACCAGGTGGCCGAGAGATGGAGTGAGGGGTGGGCAGAAGTGCAAATCTGGGACAAAAAGGGTCAGGGAGGATGGAAAATGGGAATGGGGGGAGATGGGGGGCAATAAGAAAGGTAACCACAGTACCATAGCAAACATACACCACCCCCCCACCCCCCCGCCCCTGCCTCCTAGCTAAGTGCAGTCTCAGCAGTCAGGCACATCATTTGGGGGGGGGAGTGGTCAACCCGGGCATCCTTCCTGTCTGAGCACAGGGGAAGCCTACAGGTCAGCAAGCTAGGCTTCGTTTACGCACGGCCGTCCTTGACCGGCCCAGCTCCCAGAGTCCAGCCCACTTCCCTGCTTTCTGGAGCCCCCATGAGGATATTTGAAAAAAAAGCACGAGGAAAGGACAACAGGAAGACATACTGTTACCATGGTGACCAAAGCTAGATCCTGTTCCTGTGCACTCGCTGGCAGCCCCTCCCAGACAAGAACAATAGTAGTGGACCGCCGCCGTATTGCAGCCAGGACCCAGTAGCAATCCAGGAGAGCTGGCATGGAACGGTGCACTCTGTGTAGGTGGGGGGGTGAGTAAGCCGATCCGCAGCCCACGCAGCGGCCGAGCATCCGAAAGGTCAGTGCAGTTAGTCACACTGCTCCAGCTGGCCACATGACTGCCCTGAGCACTCACCCCCCCCATTGCGACCCCCCCCGCCCGGATGAAGTCACCGCTGACTAACGTGCAAGTCAGGCCCTCCTGGCAGGCACAGACTGGACCGCAGAAGCCAGTGGCAATGGCACTGACCAGGCAGCAGCTGGACCCACGTTACTGTTCCGGTGGAATCTCCAGCTCTGTGTGCTACTAGAATGCAATGGCTTTGTGCACAGGGATCATAAATGCGAATGCACTGCCTGTAACTGACTAAGGGAGTCGCTCTGCAGTGCTTTCCAGCACGAGACCCCCCCCCCCACCCGTGTTATTTTGGCTGACGGGGCTGCTGTGAATATGAGAAGTGGCTCACACCACCGCTGCCGCCACCCCGCCCTGCTTTTTATTTAGTTTTGGAGTCTCTGGTTGGCTTACTCCCCTCTCAGCTTTTCCACAAATGCGGCTGGGAGTGTGGGGGGGGGTTCGGTGTGCCAGGGCTGGATCATGGCTCCGTTTCCGTGGCGTCCCCGCCTCACCCCCACCCCCCCAAAAATGCCTTTTGTCAGCGTGCCTCTCATGGAAATAAACTACAGATGTTTCCTGTCGGCTTCGGAGGGGAGGGGGGGCATTTCCTGTGCTGGGGGTTGGGGTCAGGATGGTGGCTGGGGGGATGAGGGGGGTTTGTGGGGTCATGGAGGGTTACTCTGGTCTGGTCAGTGGGTCCTCCTAGCAGCTCTGGGTGATGACACTGTGCATGTTCACATTATGCACAGCTTTGTGCCAAATAGAGTTTCCTGCAGACTCAAACCACAGACTGTTCCTGGTTTCCTCATGTTGCCTTTATCTTGTGAAA
Source organism: Mormyrus iriodes (assembly GCA_011763525.2). NCBI lineage: Eukaryota > Metazoa > Chordata > Actinopteri > Osteoglossiformes > Mormyridae > Mormyrus > Mormyrus iriodes. The sequence goes on along the minus strand of JAAGVU020000061.1, from coordinate 29,994,887 downwards.
TAACAGAATATTAATGTGTGACATCAATGTGACAACAATGCAATGCTATTATTCATTAGGATTATGACAACATATGACAGGAATTCGTTTACAGTTTGATCACATTCTAATTTAACAACTGCTTCTTTAAATGGTTCGTCTTTAGGGGGGAAGTAAATGTGTAAACTGCCATCCACATGCCTTTTGCATCACCCTCTACCAGAAATCACCAAAGCCAATAAAGACATTCTTACAGACATATTCTCTATTTTTGTGCTTAGTAAACAAACAGCTTACATATGGTGCCTTAAATGCACTCACCTGCTTTCAGTCGTCTCACTGAGTGTCTGTTTTTTCAGCTTAATAAACAAGCAGTTCACACATGATCCCTTAGGTGCACGCCAAGCTGAATCGCTGTCAGCCATCTCACCGAGTGTCTGTTTTTAGAGCTTAATAGATGAGCAATTTACACACAGTGCCTTAGATGCACACAGCACGGAGCCACTCTCATCTGTCTCACCAAGTGTCTTGTGTGCCTGCAGTTTCCCACACTGCTCAACGGACACATCCCAGTGCCCCTGCCCAACCTGGACGGGGCCTCCTCACCCCTGCTGCTTTCCTCTAGTGCCCAGAAGTCCTGATTCTGCTCTGCAGCTAACGGACAGGCTCCGGTCATTGACCACATCCACCAGTCCCCTCTCTCTCCACTGTTACTGTCGTCATCATCATCACCATCATGGCCGTCCAGGTGGACAGAGTCAGCGATAGGGTTCTAGTTTTTTTTTTTTTTTTGCACATTCATAGTGAAACCATGTACAGAAAATCCATTTTTCTTCTTTGCAATTTATTTTTTTTATATAAACTTTTGTGTTTTGCTTTTAGCCAATAAAACACCCTTATACGTACACCCCACCCTCCACACACTCTCCACACACACACACACACACATACACCCTACCCATTAGCGGTTTCGGGTTTCCAAGCTCACGGGCCCAACTGGTGCACACGCGCATGCCCTTGGTTATGCTGCTGCGTATCCTGCCTCCAGGTCAAATCTGCTAAGCCCCAGCCCGACCTAACCCGCGTAAGGCCTGGAAGCCCAAGAGCCAAAGACTACCAAGCTCAACGCTGTCGAATGTGACTGGACCAAACCTGCCTGGAGTGTGACCTGATTGGGTGATGCCAGGTTCCTGATGTAGATACACTTTCTGAACAGGACACCAATGTTTCCAAAGACACACAGTCAGTATTTTAATGTGCTTGGTGCGTCACGTGTGCGTTAAGACGGAGGCAAGAAAGACAAGGGGTGAAATTGTTGCTTTTTTTTCATGTCCGATTTAAAGAAAAATCTTTCTAATTTCCATTGGAGGCTGTGAATCTGGTTTCTGTCGTCGACGTTTTGTATTGTATTGTAATAAACTGTATTGTATCGTCTGCACTGTGCTTTAACGTTAGTACCGGCTGTGCCTTCCCATTGTAAGGATTATGTAAATGTATTATTTCTAGCTTTATGGGAAAACAAAACAAAAAAAAAAACCTTCTTTCAAAGACGAAATTCCAGTACATTAAAAAGGCTTTGTAATAGCTTTTAATTATTTTTTCATAAAGGAATTGATACAAATGTATTCTCATATTAATTTTATATTTTGTGCTTTTTAAGAGTCTAGGGACTATGCCTTTAAATAAACACAAAGCATTGAATGCTATAGTATACTTCTGTACTCATTATTGAATTATTTTTTTTTACGCAAGCCATTTCTCATACTTATGTACACAAGTATGAAAAACACTGAAAATTGTGGCTGCTTCAGCTAAGATTTGTATCTAATTGAACAGAGCAGCCGGGATATTTGTTTTTAAACATCTCTTTGTCAACTTCACTCTGTGCAGTGTTTTAAACCCCCCCCCCCCCCCCAAGTTGGGAATCTGGAAATTAAATAAAGAAAAACAAAACTCTGGCCTAATGAAGGTTAATGTAATTATTACAGAAAATTTTGTTTTTCTTGTTTTCCAAGTATTTCTTTCTCAAAAAAGAGCAAAATCTGGAGAAAGTGTTTAGTGACTGGGGAATGAGCAGAAAACCTACTATAATTGCAAAAAAGATGAATGATTCTGATTGTCTCCTGCACATAATCAAGTTTTATTGATTGATTGAAAGTTCCTGGATGCTGTTCTCCTCTGGAATGAACACAATGGGTCAGTTTAATTACAAGATATGGTTCCTAAGCTCCCAACATGAAGACTACTGGCCATGGAGGACCAAACACTAAACGGACCCGGTCAACCGTGAACTAAAAGGTTCTCTCTTACTCACCTCTATCTCCATTAAAGAACTTGAACTTCGTACACTGTGTTGGGTTTCTGCTCTCAGTTCTGGGGTCATAAGCAGCCTTTTGGGAACCTTGGAGTCCTAACAAGCTGCTAAGACTTCAGCTTCAGGGTTCCGTACATCAGAAGCTGACATGTCAATATGTGCACAGCTTTTTGTGTAGTGGACAATAATGAAAGCCAAGAACAACAATGTCGCTCATCAAAATAGGAATATTTTGGACTGAACTTCTTAACCAGCGAAGAAACCCTGGATTTCAAGATTGGCAGTGTTACTGGATTTTAACTTGAATTTGAGACATTTTCTAAATGTTCTAAGTGTCATGGAGAAGTTACAATTCCCCTCAAACTCTTTAACTTACAGAAGAAGGATATCCAGTGGACCTCAATGATGCTCCACACAATTCTGGCCAGGTTCATCCATCCATCCCTTCCTGCCTTTCCACATCTCCCTCCATCGTGACCCTACCACACTGGTCCTGGAACAGTGAAATTCCAGAGCTCACCAGGTGACAGTAGGGCCTCAACTCCTGAGAGTCCTCTCGCATGGCTCCCTTCAAGATAGCGGCCAAATGTGTGCAGCAGACTGTCTTTAACTTACCCAACCTCTAAAAGTGCTGTTGACCTGTGCGGCAAACTCTGTAGCCTGTTCACACTACCTCTTCATACAGGTGAATATTTATGCTGAAGCAATCTGGTTAAGTATCCCTGCACAGGTATGGTGTTTGTGCAACTTCTGAACCTTAATCCAGTAAATACTTCTAGTCACATGACCAGCTCCTCCACCGATAAGTTGCTTGCTGCCAGGTTTTGATTAATTACAGTAAAATGTTTGGGATTTGTGCATGTATATGAAACACAATGTGTGTGTGTTTATATTCTTATCCACCTTCTTATGCTACGCGCTGAATCTGACACCCTCGTTTGAGACCTCCTACAATTTTACCACCTGACAACTTTTGGCCGAAACAGCTGGTAATTAAAAGACCAACCGAACACCGCAGAAAGTCTGTATAAAACGGACTAAATTTACTTCAATAGTTATGAGAAATAAATAACTCCAGTAAAAATTGTTAACGGTCAAAGCTGTTCACCGCGAGACTCAGAGATCCGGGGGAGGGGCGAAGCTTACACAACACGCAAAAAAAAGTTAAAAGTGGTCCATGCGCTGTTGACTTCTGCCCGTAAAACACCAAAACAGGTAAAAATCAAACCACTCTTTCACTCAGGGGAAAAAAAAAAATACAACGTTACAATATTAATATATTACTGGCAGTCGAAAGCAACACAGCGATCTGTTAAATGTAAAATTTCAATCTGAAATTTTTCTTCACCATTTGCATTCTCCATGGGGGTGGGTGGCAAAGTAGTGGTCCAATGCAAACTGTTACACCACATTTTCCATATTATTCATTTTTCTCCTCTGTAAAAATAACAGAAGAAAAAAATCATGGCCCCCAACATGCCACAATTACACAATTATTCACAAATAAAGTTAAAACGTAACATACAAAATGCTTTTTTTTTAACACTGTTAAATAACCTACAACATTTTCTGTAAGAAGTTGGATGTTCACGGCCCTGAAGTCTAGTACAGTGACTACTGGTACATTTTCTTTTTTTTTTTTTTTTTTAATACGTCCCTGATGACCAGCTAACCAGACCAACCATCTGGATACAGAAACAGATTTACAGGTACTGCGGATCCGCTAAACTAGACTGCAGAAGAGAGGCTAACACAACTGAATATACACAGCTAGGTGCACGAGAGAGAAGTGGACGAGCACAGTAGCAGAGATGAGGCACGGGACGCCCCCCAGCTATGGGGGAGCGGCCGGCCAGCTGTCCAAAGCCGTGCGGGAAGAAAGTCGGCAGGCAGGCAGTCCATCCATCTGTCTGTCCGTTGGGGCTCATGGCCAGAGAAGCGGTGATCTATCGTCTGTTCATTAGAAATGATCCAGTGTTTAAGCCGTTTCTGTGGCAACACAGGGTGTGGCTTGCATCAAACGGCGGCTCAACACGGCAGCGGCCAGCCGCCACCACCCCTGTTTTCTTCTGCACTGCTACGCCCCTCCCAGACGATGGGAGGGGGTCATGTGGGAAGTATGGTCCTGTGACAGCAGATTGCACCCCATCCAGTTGGATTCTTCTTGAAATGCTCGGCAACAGTAAGGTGAACTGGGGTAAATGGTGGTGGTGGGGGGCGGGGTTGCATGGGGTCATGTGACTATACAGCACCATTACCATGGTAACGACATCTGCAGAGATGCTGTCACAGCCTGTAACAAAAACACAGCGCTCGAGCCGGGATCCGAATGCAGCATTCAGTCAAAGAAAATATCAGCTGCTTTGGGATCAAACAACAGCTTAAAAAAAATAAAAATTAAACACAACAACAGAAGATTTCAATTAAAGGTCTGGCAATGCAGGACAACTCAAGGTTAACCAGTGGGAGTTTTGTAGAGGACACCAGAACCACTGAATTCTCAAAAACAACAACTGCAACAAGAGCAAAAACATCCATCAACAAAATAATTTTTGCAACCAGTCTGTTGTTGGGGTGGGTGGTAACCAAGCAAGGTCACATGATGACACAAGCGTGTTAAATACAGACAGTAGTTTAGCAGCAAAGGACGTCCCCAATAAATTAACACCTACAGTCCATCTCCTTGGGTCCACGTGGTCTGCAAGAAAACTTGGGATCACTCAAGATCCGCCAGTGTGGCGGGGACAAGGGACGGGGGATCCCCTGGGATCGGGGGTCGTGCACGGGAGTGGGGAAGCCCACCACAAGCATGTTCCTCGCGCCCCCCCCAGGGCTTGTGGGTCAGTTTATACACGAGAAGAAATCGGCGTCTTCGTTTGGAGCTGAGCATCCCAGCCTAGAAGAGCATGCTCTGTCTTCTGTTCTTGCTGTTTCCTGCAGAGAGGGGCAGAGGATAGTCAGTCACGCACAATTAATGCTTGGCCCCTGAGCCACAGCCCTGGCTTTGATACTGCGTCACGTTAGCCGCTCCTCACAACATAGAGGATAGCATAGTCTGGGCATAGCAGCCATGTTTGGACAGAGCACCCCGGTGCCCTTACCTGATTCTGGGTAAGAGGAGCTCCGATAGCCTGGATCCTTCTGCAGCTGGATCTCCTTCAGTGTGAATATTGACGCACCTGTTTGTGGGAGAAACAAAGTTACAATTATAAAACACTCAAATTCCTGAGAAATCAAATACCAATTCTTAACATATTTTTGTTTTCCTTTTAATAAATTGGCATCAAAAGGGCCAAGAGTCTATTAAACATTTTGTGTGGATGTTTTTAAGAAGACAATAGTTACCATAAGGAAACAGCATTGTGTGTGAATGCATGAGAAACAGAGACTGGAGTCTGATTGCATTTATATGTGTGCCATGTGCTCCCTGTGCACTTCCTGGTCTGCTCAGTAGGCCTGTGTGTGTGCGTGTGTGTGTGTGTGTGTCAGCATCCCTCACCCTCCGACAGCACATGCACCCTCATTCCTAGGCTGTGGAAGTAAGGTTGCTTCATGGACTCGTCGGCTGAGATCCTCTTCTTAGACTCGTACTGGGGAGCATAAAGACAGAGACATGAATCCAGCTCACCTCTTAAAAGCATTGTGCTGCCTGTTTGCTGTACTGAGGTTAAGGGCCTCGGCATTCAGGACGCAGTTTGACACAATCTATGTCACACATATGCACTGATAGCAAAACAAGACTTGCATGACAGAAGCACAGGACTATGAACTGACTGTTGGCATTTCAACCTTTAAAAAGCATAAAGTTGTCAAGTTCTCATCTTGGAAATTTTTTTAAAACTCACTAGTTTAATTGCAAGCTATTCTCATAGAGCTACAAAAGTAAACAATGTTCTGCTAAATCTAATTGACTATTAGATGCAGGGTGGGTAATTTTGATCAGTTTCAAAGAATTTCTACACACAAAAACCACTGAAAGCTCAAAAAGGAGAAACTGGTGATTTTGTCAGTATGTGTGCAAAGGTAATTACAAAGACAAAAACTTAAAGATGTTTTCAATCTAAAGAAAATAATCACCTCTTTAAAACTACATATCATAAGCCTTTTTTAAATAAATGTTTAAAATTTTAAGGTTTAAATGCAGTATGTTCACAAGATTAGAGCAGAAATAAATAAAATAACATTTGTAACAGATGGCGCCACCTCCTGGCAGCTTATGGTATCACTTAGGTGACTGCAGTGGGCCGTGCAAAAATAGGACAGGGGAGAGATTATATAAAGTTGCTGACGTCTGAAAAAAACGAAAAAACCTTCGGGGAAACACACGAGGCGTTTCAGTACAGTACAAGCATGCCACTTCCTCGGGTGAGAAACGATTTGCAATACTCACTTTCAAAAATGCTAACAAGAGGTCGATGCCTTCGGTGTCCAACCTGAAAGAGAGGGGGAGGGAGAGAGATGAGGGGCGCCGTCGCGAGGGATGTCAGGCGGAAGGAAGCAAGGAAGCTGAGCGCAGTTTCATACATTCCACAGGATTTCCTCCCGGGAGTGCAGAGTGAGAGAGAGCGAGAGACAGAGTGTGCATACCGCCATTATACATAGGCGGAGGGCATGCACAGCTACACGAATAGTAGCGTGTAAAGTGGTATAAAGGAACTGCAATGTAGACCCACAGGAATGCATATGCATGGGTGGGGGGGGGGGCAATAACACACATGCAGTATATAGTAGTGCACACATACAACGTTTTTAATGGCTAAACTTAAATGACAAAACTGAAAGACTTCTGGTTAAAACTGTACACGTTAATCTCTATAACATTTGTCATGCCGCGGGTTGATTCTTATATTTATATTAATTAATTCGCCCTCTATAAAGACCCAAATTTACAGATACGCCGAATGCTTTGCACATATTGGTGCGCGGAGCTGGCCGGAAGTACAGCGACAGGTGCACGCGCACGCGCGCTCACAGGCGCGTGCGGCCGCATATGCACGCAGCCGAGCCGTAACCCCGCTAATCCCCCTCATAGGTGATATCGCCGCCGTCGTGATTAATTTGGAGCCAGACGTCTGGATCCATTTCATTCTTTTCTCCACGGGGGCTTGGGAGCTGAGCGACCCGAACCCGGCGTGAGGGAGACTTTTTTAATGGGGGATGATATCCGCAGAGCTGCCGCGAACCAGATTACGCATGCTAATTTGCAGTACTGTGTCTCTTATCTCTAAGTGAGAGCGGCTCATCTTAGCTAGCTAATGAGAACGGGGTCAGGAGGGGTGGCTGTGGAAGGAAAAACCCCCTCAAGCCCCGGGGGTCTCATACAATACTCCACCCACACCGATACAGGAAAAGTCAATCGTAAGAGCGAGACCTCTTTTTCAGCAACAGAAAATACGCAGCGACCCGAGGCGTGAAATCTGAAACAGAAGCAGCACAGCGACAGAACTAGGAGATAAAACAAAATCTAGCGGCAAGCGCACAACCTTGGGGCGTGGTTGATGAAAGGTTGCGGTTTGTATTTGGGAAAATTGTAAGATTTAAATTCTTCAATTGATGAGATTCCCGGCCAGTTGTCCTCTGAAGGTGTCCCTGCAAGTAAAAAAGAAAAGGACGACCAGTATTAAGGACATTTAAATATAGAGCATATTTCCAATTAAACACCTGCACGATGTTTTGGTCGGGTCGCTCTGACTGTGTGTGATATTGCAGGAAGTGATTTCAAAAATAATTTCCTTTAAGCTGATATGTCTGGCCGAAAAAAACATTCCTTATGCCTTTGGTGGACACTAGAGGGTGCTGTGGAAGTCGTTCATGAGCACTTCTTGGGTGCCAAAACGGAAGAGTCAGGGGACTGATGCTTCGCTACAGGGGACTTTCTATTCTGCCCTCATACAGATCGCACTTTTGAGTATCAGTGACTATGGAAACCACACCAGAGAATGAGGTATTATCCTGTGACACTAACACTAATTGGATTAACTTGAATTCTAATAAATCCCAAAACACTGCAGCAGTAAAAAGCAATAGTTAAATTTAGAATAACAAATTCAAACCAGTCATTTTTTTAATAACCCAAGAGGGAAATTGTTCTACTTAATATTTATGTCAATGTTACATTTTTCTAACTTGCACCAGGGGTGAGAAAAATTAAGCTAATCCATTGGGTGCAGGATTACTGTATGCTGGCACTGCTATTGGCTGAATTCCACAGATAAAAACCAACATCTATTACCAGACGATGAGCTAGCCCAATCGGTGATCACCAGCCCACTGTAATTCTGCCAGCTGTAGGTTTGACAGCCTCATTTCTCCCCGTGTGTTTAACTGAATGTCTGCAGCTGAGGTCCTGGTCGCCTCGAGGCTTGCTTACCCAGCAGCCGGAAAATCAGGTGCAGCTCGTCCTCCACCGTGGAACCTGGGAACAGGGGCCTGCCTGCAGCCATCTCGTAGAATATGCAGCCCACGCCCCTGCAGCAGAGATTCACTGCCTGTCACATGACCACGGCGCAGAAGACGGGCACGCAGATGTGGCTATACATATTTCCCATATTAATCTTTAAGGGAGTGTCCCAATAACTTGAAATGGGTTTCCAAACACCTTCACAGTAAATTAATGGCTCATCACATCTTTAACATATTTCTGAAACCACTCGAATGAACTTGCTTTCTGAAAAAAAAAAGTTTTAAAAACAAAAGTATTTAATGACACATCTGTTCTTTAGGGATTACTAGTATGGGGTCATATGAACAAAATATAAATATATCAACATAAATTCTGCACACATATTCACCATTCAGACCCTTCATTACCTCGGGCTTGTGGTGTATGCAGATTCTGGTGGTAATTTATTTCCCAAAGCACACACATCTCTCAGCACTATTGCCGTTATCAACTTCAAGTGGGAAACCTGTGTAAACTACTGATAAGCCACAACTTGCCCAATAGGTGAATGCCTTTTCCATGGAAAAATACTAAGGACAGAGGTGGAAGGTGGCCAGTAGGAGGAGCCAAGAAGCAGAGGGCTTTTGATCAGCCTTGTTCACTCACCACATATCGATCTGCGTGGAGTACTCCGAGGACCCTAGGAGCACGTCCGGGGGTCGGTACCACAGTGTCACCACCTCATTGGAGTACGTTTTGGTGGGCACGGACTTGGCCCGGGCTAAACCTGGACAAAAATAGGCAGGCATCTGATTCAGTGTGCATGCTCACGCTCTCACACCACAGTGCTGGTGGGGGGTTTGTGGGGGGGGTACACACCAAAGTCAGCCAGCTTGAGCTCCCCGCGCTCATTAATCAGCAGGTTCTGGGGCTTGAGGTCGCGGTGCAGCACCTTCCGTCTGTGGCAGTAGGCCAAGCCTCGCAGGATCTGGAACAGGAAGATCTGGGGACGAAGGAGCGAGGCATGTCAAGGCAGGCCGGCAGGCAAAACCCAGGCTCTGGCCCGCATGGAAGTCAGACAAGGGCCATCCCCTGGGAGCAAGCTCCCTCCCTCCCCATCTCCTCCGACACTGTGGATTTGAAGGACTCCCCATGTCAACTTGGACACTTTAACATGACACGTGAATCCATTCATGTACTGTTGCTCATTTCTGCTCCTCTAAAACGCAAAAGCTCCAGTTATACCAATTACATCTCATTCAACTGGTCAATTGTTAATTATTCAGTTGGTAATATGACAAAAACCAAGTGCTGTTTGGAGTATTCCATAACTGAAATACAGGTTTGGTCACTAAGTATTTACTGGTCAATTGTGCTATCTGTCTGGGTGATCTAAACAAACTTGGTGTATTTTTTGGTGCAGCGGATGGAGGGTTCAATTTTATCCATTGATACAAGACTGATGGCAGGAGACACAATGGTCCACACAGGCCGCACCTTTTTTAAAATCACAGGCTTAACTTTGATCGAAACATTGCATTTACGTCATACATGCTATGTAAAGCTAGAGTACTGTACCACTTCAGGGATTACCCCTGCTTCCTGGTGCAGGACCGGCAATATTTGTCATCAGACGAGCCAACGTCATCCCCCTAATGATCTTAGAGGTGACTGACAAAGCCCCACAGAGTTCACGCACATGCACATCCTCATCTACACGGCTGATGGAGCTGCCTTGGGCCAGAAGGTTACCTTCACATTATGCATGCTCATGATGTTTCCACAGTCGTCCATGTACTGCTTCAGGTCCTTGTCCTGCACAGGAAGAAAGGCTAATCACGACAGGAAGTGGTCATGGAAGGCAGTGTCTTTTTACGGTACAGACCGTGTAGGAGTGAATGAAGCTGAGAAGGGCAGTTAGGGAGGTAGACTCACAGAGAGAGAACAGAAGGTCACCTCCTTACCAGGTACTCGAAGACCAGTGTCAGAGACTTGTCTGTGTGGACAATGTCATGTAACGTCACGATGTTGGCATGCTTCAGGTCCTTCAGGAGTGACACTGAGGGTGAGAAAGGTCAGACTGTCAAATAGGGAAAGAGGTGAGAGTTCAGGGAGTGAGAAAAGGGGTCATCCTGGGTGGGGCAAGAGAGACGCAAGCCCTCACCCTCTCGGATGGCAGTGCAAGGGGCCCCCTCCTCATGCTCTAGGCGGATCTCCTTCAGAGCCACCAGGTTGTCGGTAAGCTTGCTCCTCCCCTTAAAAACCGTAGCGTAGGTCCCCTGGTGGGGTGGGGGGTGAGAAGACCAGTGAGGCATGACATAAGCTGCCAAGGAGCAGCCAAGATACGACATAACCTGGGGATGCCATATTCACAATGAACAGCCCTGTTATTATTTAATGACAGAATCACCAATAAATGTGACAGTTTTAACAGGGTCATCAAATATTCATGGGAGTAGAGTGGATCAGGGGTGTCTGGCCTGTTCCTAACAGTGAGCACTCACCTCTCCCAGTTTGTCCAGCTTTATGTACGTCTCCAGCTTCCCAAATCCAATTTCCGACTGGAACACAAAAGGGGGAGAAGCAAGTTAATGAGATTCCTGTTCCGGCTGATGCCAAACAGGCCCGGTTGCAGCAGTGCTGGGGTGGGGGGTCGGAGCTTATCTCTGCCCCGCAGATCACTGCGATGCACTCAGTCTCCTGCATGTCAGAAGCTAATTTCATTTTACGCTGGGTCGTTTGTCAATATGCCGATCTTTGCAGTGGTGGAGGGGGCAGCATCTCTTTTTACGGGCAGCAGGGGGCACCGTTACCCCTGCCGTGAGCGCAGGGGGTGGGAGGGGCGGGAGAGAGATGGATGACGGAAGGGGAACAATAGAGAGGAAAACAGTGAGGCTGGCGATTTAAATGCAGAAGCTGTGAACAACAACAACAATGGCAGGGCCAGACAGAAGAGGGGAGGGGGAGAGGCAGAGAGAGAATAGGGGAGCCTCACTCAAAGACATTACAGTGGCGTGGAACACATCGTGTGGTATAATCACACACAGTTACGAGCTCATTTTGGAGGATTTTATATCGCTTATATAGAGAGAACTGGGTGTGTGCCTGTAACCCTAATCCAAACTATGATAACCTTGACCCCTACCCAGCCCTAACCTTAACTATAAGTAGCCAAACAAAAAACAAGACTTTTGACATTTTTAGTCTTTTGATTACATCCACAGACTATTATAAAATTGAGATTTATGTTGTGGGGTCCTGAAAAATGTTCCCACAAGCAGAATAGTAAGACGTCTTACACACACACGCACACACAGAGGCACGCACCCACGCACGTCTGCGCGCACACACAGACACGCACGCACGCACGCATGTCCGCGCACACACGCACGCACGCACACACCCAAGGGGGACGACACTCGCAGCGCCCTATTAACTCTGTAATTAGGCTCATGTATTTTTCATCAGTGATGGAGCATTCATGTGCCGAGCTGAAGAGGGATAATGCGGCACTTAGCTTTCCCCCTCAAATCCACGAAACCACGCTTACAGAACCTCCTGATAAAAGGTGTGAGGGCAGGTGGGCCCACAGCACTGTCATTACGCCATTTAACGCTGCCCCGTCAGTCGTGAGGATCTGTGTGGACGCAGTGTGTTGTGATCAGAGGGGAACCACCATGCTGGCGTTTCTGGTGTCATTTGGACAATGGGTGTGGACATTGGGTAAGGAGGCGGAGCCAGGAGGCAGGGCTGTGAAATGAAGAGATGAGCTCCCCAAAGACATGGGGGGGGGGGGTGTCCTGGTCTCTCACCAGGGAGGCCCTGCGGGATCGGCGGCTGAGAGGCTGGTCAAATGGAGGGCTGTTGAGTTGCAGCTTCTCCAAGTAACCATCGGGTATGCGGATGTCTGCAGGCAGCGAGAGGCGCTTGTTCAGGTCCTAGGTAGAGGAAAGAAGGGAGAAAGTGTGACAATGACCCCCACACTCCGTCTACAGGACGGCGTTTTTTGATAATGCGGGTACATGGTACCTGAGAAACTGGACAGATAGGTGCCAGGTTACATCCCTAAAAGACAAAACGTGCAGCATACTCCTTAAAAAACGGCCTCATAGCCAGTACTATGCAGCACACATTATGCTATGTAGTAATACCTCAAGCAAAAGTAACAATAGTAGACCGTAAGGTGCTTTAATGTTGCTGGAGTGTTCCAGAAACAGCTGCCGAGGCCGGTCCAGGCCGGTCACCCACCTCCAAGGTGGCTGCAGGGGAAGTTGTCATGCATGGACCATCAGCGGTATTGTGCAAAACATCATGAACCGAAGTGCAGGATAACCACTGACTGCACACACAGCTATCCATCCCCTTTGCATTCAAGACCCTGACCACAGGCATATGCAGACCATTGTGACCCCCCCATGACACAGGCACACTGTAGACACCTACGAACAAGCCGCTTTCACAGCCTAATAGAGACACAGTGGGACAGTGACACCATAGACACCACTCAATGACACTCTTTGAATATTATCCAACCTCACCAAACTGACGCACCTGTCATATTACACATTTTCCACTATGACAAATCAAGACCTTTCCACTGGTACAGACATTTCCTATGATAAAGTATACTGCATTATTCAACATAACCAAAAGGGGGTGCTCTCCCGTACGTTCTTCCTTTACACTGTGTGCCTGGGAGCCCCCTGGAGGTGAAGGGAGGGATAATCAGCATTGGGCTGTATTGCAGCCTGCAGCAGGAGCCTGTATTAGGCTGTCAGGTGCCCACTAGCCTCCGGTGTTGGAATGAGGTCACTGCAGCAAATGATGGCCAGCCTTCGCACACACTAGCAGAAACTGAGCCAGACATCTTACAATCACGGTGTGTACAGAGCTATGACAGTCAGATACAACCAGGCCCATAGCCAGAAATAAATTTCGTGAGCGTTCCGCCAACCTTACCAAAAGGTCCCTCCCTGTAAAATTTACCGCCCTAAGTGGGGCTGGGTTGCGGTGTTCAGGTCCATTACCTTATTATGTGGCTACATGCCTGGATGCGATTACAGGTAGCATATACAGACACGAGCACCCAGAGTGCTCACAGTCTTAAGGGGGCTGCACCATTTTCACTCCTCACCTGCAAACCCAGCCCTCGGAATCCCCGGCCAATCCCCACACTGGTGTAACCTCACCTCCTGCATACTCCATTCAGATGGCAAGACTGAGGATGAGTGCCTTAGAGTCAAAATCCGCTAGCGAGATTACTAGCAACATGGCTTGATAACAGATCGGCCGGGGGGGAACACCATCTATAAAAGCAGAGCAGTTATTAATGGGATCCACTCAGACCTGCAAATTTACTATTATTTAGTAGGTGACACTCTCTGTAGCGTGCCATTGTGGGTGCTGTGTTGAAGGGGTCGGTGTGACCCCATTGGCACTCAGATCACATAAGTACACGGAGCTCCTTGCACATTTTTCTGTGCAGTAATCTCTAAACACTGCTTCTCAGCATCTTTTTTTGCTGACAGTCTGTCATTCATCTTCCTGAAGACAAAAGGCAGCATAGATTGCAGGTTTTTCAGCATTTCTGATTGGACAGAGGATTGAAAGTGAAAACCAATCACAAGAAATTCGGAATATGAAAGATGGTTCGAATAGTGACTTTAGAAGCTTGCTCTTAATGTGGAATCACCTGAATTCTCTGGTTCTCCTGAAAGTCACATCTCTCTCCTGTCCTGCTTAACAGTCCACTAATTGAGGACATTCCCAACACAAATGACCTCACACCCCACATAATGTAAATTGTACATGAGATGCTCTCAGTACTTTAAATGATCGCAGCATCGAAGAAACATACTCTAAAACAAAGTTAGCATCTCATAAAAGAGACAGCCTCTGTTCTGCAACATAAATACCATAAGCTCCCATCACAACAAGCACAATGTGATCTCCCTGGGGCCTGCTCCAAAGGTTACCATGGTGACAGGCCACATCTAAACAAAGTCCATTCCAGGCCTGTTTATGATCCTTTTGCATACAGGGGACCACTGAGCAGCATCGAGGTGAGAGGGTGAAAAACCTCTGGCCCTCACCAGCCTCTGGATATAAAACTGTGCACCTCAAAAATGCCACCAACAGGACGCTCATGCATAAGCTGACAGTAGGGTAGGTGGAGTGACTCGTCCAATCAGGTAGGAGATTGGCTTGGCAGGAGCGTGATGCAGACATGCACATCAGCAACTTCCTGCCAGACAAGCCGGTGTCACTGACAGTGCAACGTGAAGCTGAAACGGAAATTTACCAAAACCGGGCCGAGGGGAGGGGGATTCAGCAAATAACCGTGAACCGTAAGAAGCGGTGAGAAAAGAGGAGGAGTAGGAGGAGCAGCTGGCCAGGAGAAGAAGGAGGCAGTGAGAGGGTGTGAGGGGCTGGAGCACTGCCACTTGGATATTTAAAGCAATCAGCCGGAGCACCACCAGAAATGGGGCGACAGGGACAGTCTACATACTACCTGTCAGTCTCCAGTCTTGCTTCATGAGAAACTGCCACATGTACTTTGGATGATACCATCAGCTCTGACACAGTGCAAATTCCAACCCGCCCCCAGCGCAAATCCCACAGCACAGAGCAGGGCAACATATGTAGGATGGCCACTAGAGGGAGTTTACTAACGACATCAATACAATAATAGTAATAAAACACAATGAGTTCAAAGTTAAGGATGTACTTATAATAATGAGGTGGTCAGGTGATACAGATTACAATATACAATCACATATATACACATGTAACATATATGCCCTCATACAGAGACACTGGAATTTATATCTTTGGAAGGACATTCCATGGAACAAATACCACTCAAAGAAACATCTAAGTCCAAAATAGAAATGGCAGAAAAACCATGAATAAGTTTTGATTCATGAGTATTTACCACTTCAACAAGGCCAAAGACAGACAGCCAAGCGGTACAGATGCACACCAACAGGAACCTGGAAATCACAGTGGAGCCAAGTGATCGCAATATTTACATGTCCTGCATGGGTGGTGGTGGCAAGCCCCTGGCCCGCACGGCTTTTTACAGCAGCTCTACTTGGGACACGCACCCCCCCCCCCCGGCAGTGCCATTATACACATACCATTAGCATGTTAGCGAAGCAGAACCACCATCTGGAGCCACGCTGTCCCACCGGGCTCAACAGCCCCCTCCCCCACCAGCCCGTTCCCCTTGAGGTGACAGCTCCCTTCCACCCTTTAATGATTATTCCACCCCCATATCCACACTACAAATGCCCGAAGATCACATTAATGTGACAGTCCCGTCCTCATCCTCCAGAGGCCAATGGTGACCCAGCGAGATGCATCCTGAGAGCTGGCCTCTTAACGGCTGCTAGTGATCCCCCCAACCAGCCCAATGCATCCAAATCCACACACAGAATCTTGCTGTGTGTTTCTGTGTGGGTCTATAGGCATACACATAAGGCTGGGACTTGGTAGCCACTAGGGTGCAGGATCTTATCAACAGTATGGGTCCTATGAACCAATCAGTGCGGATGTCTGGTTTTCTTAAAGGACTCTGGACCAATCAAAGTGCCTGCCTAGTAATAAGTCAAGACTGTGGACCAATAATTGCAGATATAGAACTGTGGACCAATCAGCGACCAGACTACGGTCACCTGGGACAAGGCAAAGACGCAAGACACCCCCGGGAACATGCAGCCGCCTCTGAAACAAGTACTGAGCAGTTGCTGAATCGCTCTGCATTTTGTCTGGTTTGCCGAGTGTGCGGTTTGTTCACCAGCAGGATTGGCGCAGAAATCTGTGCTCTGATTTAACAACATTTGTTTTGTAATAATATGGACCCTTTTGCATGGATAGGGTGAGTCTTCACTTACAGCTTGCTGTGTGAAAAGTGAGTTTTCAAAAACAAATGAATTATTGGATGGTGGATGGCACTGCTAGAGAAACTGTGTGATTGGTTGGCTGTAAAGGCAAGGTGTGACTGGATGTGGTTTCTCTGGAAAAAAAAAACGAGTGTGATTGGACAGGAAATGCACAACCACAACGTGCCTCTTTTGTTTCAAAACAAGGTGGAAGGCGAGTGTCTGCAAACTTGCAGACGGGAACAGCAGCGACCTTCAGATGCGCCTGACTAGCAAGCACAGTGACTGCATCACATGACACGAGAGCGCTAACGTGTCTGCAGGCTGCACACACTCTCTCTGATTGGCTGCTACTCACCCCCACAGCTAATGCTGGAGCCCACAGACACAGCTGTGCATCTCATTGGCTCACTCTGTGATTTAGTGGAAAGGTCACACTGACAGGTCACACTCCGCCTGGGAGATTTTATTTATAGGTTTAATCCTTCTTCCTTTCACATGTCCTATCCTACTGAATCCACATGAAGTTCAAGGGAGCGATCAGTCACACCCCACTTAAACTCAACACAGTTCAGTGTGCCAGGACGGTCCAATTCACTTCTGCTATTACCTGGGATTTCAGGTGTAGAATGACCTTTAAACCTCAAGTGACCTCTGACCTTTCTAGAAGGCTCATCAGCTCTTTGCTTTCTCCCAAGCAGATCGTGCCCTTAGTTTCAGGACTGTGAACCAATCAGAGCACACCAACCTGCTGACTTACAGACCTTGTGGACCAATCAGAGTAGACTGTTTAGATCCTTTAGAAGGCCATGGACCAATCAGCAGAGACATGCAGCCCAATTAATAGGCTGCAAAAGCAGGTGAGACAGCTGACAACATAGCAACAGAGCTGGGCAGATTGAAAGATCCTGCCCTGAGCCCTGGGGCTCAGAGGTCCAACACTCTGGAGACCATTCTGGAGACGCTGGGAAACAACAAGACGGACGTCCACAATGCGCCTGTGATGGACTCCCAGGGGCGAAAAGTCATCAGACACCCTCTCTCCGTTCATAAAGAATTTACGGAGCATACAAACCAACGATCAGACTAAAAATATTCTGCTGAACCCTGGATGAATAAGTAATGTGGAGATGATGATGTAACCAGTGAGAAAGTCCACCAGCGGAAGACTGGCTTGCATTTAAATAAACTTCAGACGCGATAAGATGGCACCTGCCGGTCAGATAGCCTGTTCCCATTGTGTCTTGCCGAGTTTGTAAACCCGAGCTCTGCCTGTGCTACTCAGCCCTGTCCTAAGAGGGCTGCGGGTCGAGTTTGGATCCAGGGATCCGGATTGGTCACCGGGTCGGAGTGCGCCCTGAGCACAGAGATGCTACACAACCAGGGAGCAAAAGCTGGACAGCAAGGGGGGCCATATCCAGCAGGTAAATAACCTACAAGTACTTGTTCGGTAGATGTTTTTGTCCAAACCAACATACAAGCAAGGAGGATATTACATCACAAACATTCCCCGTCAAGGAGCCAACCAGGCATAAGTGCAGCCAGGCTAGTGTAAGTTGGCACTGGAGCAAAATCTGTACAATACCCAACCAACACAGCCAGACAGTAACCAGAGAGCCACTCAGATCAAAGATATGAAAAAAAGAACATCCTTGATAGGCCAGCTCAAGGATCACAGACATGATGGTGAAATGATGGCTGAAACATGACGGTGTCTGTGCCTGAAGACACGCACATGCTCACACGCAGACACACACGCTCACAGGCGATCACCATCTGGGCCTACCTCCATGGAGATGCGGCGGTGGACCCGGTTCCGGAGGCACACGCCTGTGGGGGACTGCACCTCATCGGAGGACGTCCCAGATGCCTGGTCGCTCTCTCCATCTGAGCCGATCTTCAGGTTCTCATGCACTATGTCTGGGGGGGGACAAACACAGTACATAAAGGGCTGCAGGTTAAAGATGGTGAACACAGAACGTAAGGGAATCCGGTCTATTGGAATATCAAAGGAACATTTAGCTATTTACCGTGTATCTAGTTGGATGACACAACGCCCCCTAATCATAATGGAGCATCAGGGCATTAATGTGTCATTGGAACAAGGTGGTAGCTGTGGGGAAGCCCCCCCACCCACTCCATCCTCCTCCTGTGAACACGCAGTACACCCTGTTCTCCACTGGGGGTGCTGGAGTTTAGAAATAGAGATTTCTTCTGCTTACACCAGCACACCCCCCCCACCCCCCCACGCAGGTCTGATCCAGCCGGTTGACACAATCAGTTATTCATTGGTGCTGCTGGCAGATGTGAATGGGATTTCTGGGAGGTTATATCAGCACTGGGACAGTGTGTGTGTGTGTGTGTGTGTGTGTGTGTGTGTTTGAACTGGTCTCTAAGCTGCTTGCTCGGCTGAAAGATTCCATTCATCTGCCTTTGCAGACAAACTCCCCAGAGCTAACAGAAACACACACACACCTATGTAACACTCTGACCATAATGAACTGTGAAT
Organism: Mormyrus iriodes; assembly: GCA_011763525.2. Lineage (NCBI taxonomy): Eukaryota > Metazoa > Chordata > Actinopteri > Osteoglossiformes > Mormyridae > Mormyrus > Mormyrus iriodes. The sequence continues at coordinate 29,975,820 of JAAGVU020000061.1, read as the reverse complement.
ACACCCAGTTATATGAAACTAATGCCTCCAGCAATGGGGGCCCTAACTCTCCACAGGGGAAGCGAACACACCGTAATCATGCATAATATCGGCAAATTTCAAATATCGCAATGTGATAAAAAAAAATTTTTGCAATTAGTAATGCACAAAATTAACTATAGCCAAACACATTATTATCCTTACTTATCCATTTACAAGAACTACCCATCTGGTCTGCACTTTGGTTCTAGAGACTCATGACAGACAGGAGAAACTTTGCGAAACTGGGATTAAACCCCACCCACTCTCTGCTTGACCTGTGCACAGCTACACAGGTATAAAGGCAGCATTATTACACAAGAAGCCTCTACCACCAGGAGGCGAGGGCGGGAAGCAGTACCACATACCCTGAGAACGCTGATGTTCCAACTTCCTGTCATCTTACCAAAAAAATGCCTGTTTGGCCCCCTGGGGGGGAACATTAAATGGGAGGGGGAGGCCTTGGGGCTTCCCTCTTGGTCATAAAGATGCCGCCCGGGAGGATGAGTCCCTGAGTGGGGTAGGGAGGGGACATCTGGAGGCTGTTAGTGTTAATGACGCTATTAACAGTGAGGGAGCTGGCTGTGAGTAAGGGCCAGGCTGCCGGTGGCTCTCTGGCTGGTCAGATGGTCTCCATGGACCTAGGGGGCACCGACAGCAGGGGGTTGACATAGACAATGCAGTTAAACTCCCTAACTTACCAGGAGGCATTCAGAGTGCAGGATAAGGGTTTATATACAGTTATTTCAAAGATGCTTTTACCCAAAGCAATGTGCAATTTAAAAAGCAGGGTCAGCCAGTCCCTGGAGCAATCGGGGTTAAGGGCCTTGTTCACGGGCCCAGTGGTGAGATCACTCTGCAAACCAGGGGATTTGAGCCAGTGACCTTCTGCTTACAGGCCCTGCAAGTCCAAACTCGCTGAGTCACACAATGCTACACAGGTTCAGTAATCAGATGCTCACTGCTTACAGTGGTTGAGTTTCTTCGTGGCTATGGCCTGCTTCAGGGGGAAGACACACCCCAGTGGGGGTCCCACCACTGCGCTGTGACCCACATTAAAAACACCAGAGAAAGTGGGTCACGAGCCTCGGTGATTCAATTAGTTGGATAGCAGCAGCCGACAGGGTGGAGGAAGGCCCTCTAGCTTACCCAGCACGCTCTGGGTCAGGAAGTATTTCCCACTGCGCTCAATAAAAATGAGCAACTTGAGTCATACAGCATGAGGATCTGACAGGGGAAGGTTACCTCTACAAAACAAAAGAGTGGCTCATCAGTGACTAGATCTATGTGTCTGAGGAACAAAGAGGCGGGGCCTCCATGCTCTGCCCACTAAACATGAGACCGGAGACCCAGGAGGCAGCCACCAGGAAGGAGCGGACATGTCCAGGCGTGAGTCTCCACGGTGACAACACAGTCAGAAAGGGGACAGATCCGGGCAGAAGGCGAGACCAGGCCTGTCTGTCCGGAAGATCTGAAAAGGAGTGCGGTGCATGGCTGACTGAAAGGCTGTAGGGCCTGGCACACTGCCATCTCCAGGCAACTGCACCCCAGGTTACGCTTTAGGAAGTATCATCGGAGAGGATTATGCAGTGCGGGGGGGGGGGGGGGGGGATTCTACTCCCCCCGCCGGCGCCCCTTGCGGGGCAGGGCCCAAAAGGGCCCCAGGCTACCCCCAATGGCGGTGTGGGGGGGACGGGGGGGGGGGGGGGGGGGGGGGGGGGGGCGGGGGGGGGGGGGGATTCTACTCACCCAGCCGGCTGCCATTGCGGGGCATGGCCATAAAGGAGCCCAGGCTACCCCCAATGACGCTGTGGGGGCGACGCAGAGGCGGCTTCCGGAAGGATCCAGCGTACTGGTGCAGGAAGGAGTGCATGCTGTGGGAGGTGGGGGGGCGGCCGTTCCTCACCATGGGCTCTGTGGGGGTAGTCAGTCACATGAACAAAATCAGTTCAGCATCAGAGCAATACATAATATTAGAGAATCTTACAGGTAACAGGAAACAACAGAACAGTGATCAGAAGAGAAAATGTCACATGGGAGAAAATATCCCTGAACTCTCTGAGGAACTGTGTCCCACAAGAGATTCCTGCCTTTAAAATTCCCGTCTGCTTTCTCCTCAATGGTGACCTGGTTTAATGGAGTGGAGTCAGGGAAGCCGAAACAGGCTGCAGTCGAGGTGAGGTTCTGCCCCAGCATCCCTGCACACCGACGCCCTCTACAGGCACTATAGACTGGTTATAAACACCCCCAGTCCACCTGCCCCCATGGATCGGCAGGAATGATGACTCAGAAATGACTCAGAGGACCCTGCTTGTACCTTTAGGTGGCACTCTCGTACATTGGTCAGGCAGTGAGGTCTAATTAAACAAAGTGCCGGCACTGCGCTGGAATGCTCATTAAAAAGGGGGTAATTTAAGCTGCCCTCCCCCACCACACCTGGCAGCCTTTTGAGTCAGAGGCCTGGTGATTATGCTGGGATCTTGTATGCAGGAAAGGGGAGCTTGTGAGGCCCCAGGCTACAGGTGGAGAGAAAGGAGTGGGGGGGGGGGTGGCAGAGGGGGAGCAGGGGAGGTGGGACCTGCAGACAGCAACGTCACCCACAGACCTGCTTCCGAATGCTGCAAATGCGCCCCGCCCTGCGCAGCCTCAGAGAAGTGAGAAACAATGTTTCAGAATGATGCCGAGGGGTCAGGTTGCCAAGAAAGGTGTTTAATGGGGGGGCAGTTGCCATGCAGCCACTGGCGTCTTTGCTGCACACATACCTGGCAGGCTGGCCTGGTACATGCCTGCACCTGCACAGCAGTTCTGGTAAACCGATCCCTGCCAAACACAGGGGAAAAAAACCCACACAGCTGGGTCAGTCACCAGCTGGAAAAATCCTCCTTCCCAGCGAGACAGTGCTGCCATTAAGGAGACGCTCACCCTAACCTCTGGCATGACCGGCTTTCTCCAGGAGACCGGGCACAGGTAGCGTGCCACCACCACATCACCCGATGACGAGACAGGACCCAGGGCTTTGAAAAACGATGCTCCAAATGCTCCCCCCACTGGAGGAATGGGATCCAACATCGACAGCATGTGGATTTTCCCACAAATGCAGACTAGGCTTGATTAGAGGTACGCGGCATATTGGCTGACACATCGTATTGGCGATACTTGTCAAAAATCAATATAATTGGCATCGGTCCAGTCAGTCTTGGCTGATGTTTAAAATCTCTCAAAATTCAAAGTTAGCAGCACCAGAGATAAAGACGCATCTACAAAAATAATGGCGATGATTACATTGGATGATTAGCCATTTTCAACAGTGGAGGGGATTTCATCGGCTCATTCACTGCTTATAAGATGTCTCGAAGTACGAGCTTGCAACAAGTTTATAATTCTTCATTAAATATGGATCGGGATTTCATTTTCCACAGATAAAAATCTATGTTAAGCCATTCCGCTAATCTGAGCCAGACGCCATCAAAAGCAAGTGGCTCAAAGGTTAGCCAGTTATCGGCATCAGAGGTATCACACAAAAAAATATTGGTTATCGGTCCAAATTTCCTCATCAGTTTCCACATCCATTAGACTTGATGATGACTTAGAATTTTCCTGAAAAATGGAATAAAATGACAGCCTCTCTCTTACCATAGTGTAGCGTTTAAGGATTTGAACTTTTACACCTGACAGTCGCTGGTTCGGGTCCTGCCCTTGTATCCCTGAGTGAGGCACTAAATCTCTGTTATTCAATGGAAAATTAAATATTCGGCTTTAAAATGTATAAAAACGCTAGTGTTTTTGATAAAAGCTGAGAATATGTCTCTGTTCAACTGGAGATGCACCAGCAAATCGCTGACGAAGCGTCACGTGGGGACAAGAACACAACGAGGCCATGGCAACCCTCCCCGGGGTGACACTGAATCCCTCGGCCACAAAGGAGCCGTTGTTCTCGTCCCCACGGCGACCCGCCGGGTGGAACATGCTGAGGATTCTGAGTTTGAGAAAGAACCGTCGGACTGGCCTGCTGGAGCCACACCAAGGGGCTACACGCCACACGCGCTTCATTTTCGGGAAAAAAAAAAGCGTATTTTCAAAGCCATGCAAAGACCCTCAGAGCCCTTTCAGCAGCTCAAGATCCTCCATGGTTGTTGCTAGGCGTACAGAGCTAACCCACATGGCTGAAGGGGGGGGCGGGGGGGGTCATTATTTCCCACCACATTAATCACGGCGTGTCCCAGCTGGATATTCCTGTTGTACTCTCATAAGGTTTATCATTTCCAGCAGCAGGGACAGAGTGGTAAACATGAACTCGATTATCTACTGGCTAACTGCGAATGATGCACTGCCCAATCAGCATCAAGTATAACCTTCTGCTCAACATGGTGAAAGTGCTTCACTCTTCAAGAAAAGCCTAAGGACTAAGAATAATGGAGATAAGTCTACATTCTATACTCAGTGGAGCAGGTTCAATTACATTACAGTAATATTGGAAATCCTACTGATTCCTAATATTCTCTCTAAAAATTCAATCTGCAAGCACTACTCAAATCTTCCCCACTTTTTTTCTGATTAATCTTACAATATCGAATCAAACTTTTTCTGCCTGACGCATTTACTAGCAAATATATGCTACTGGCTTTTTGTTGGAATGGAACAGAGCATCTCTCACCCAAGTGTCATCAGGTTTCTCTCTTCAATCGTCCCTCTGGGACCTACAGTACAGAAAATTGGCGGATACAATGATGCCTCAATTTATGCAGAGCCCTAAATGCTCAGCAGGAGTAACCAGGGTATGTGGCACTTCCATACGGCTAATGACCTACTGAAGCCTCCCTCTAGGTTTACCAGACCCAAGGCAAACCTTGAGCATCCTCTGCAAACACCATGGCCTCCATGATATTAAAAGCAGGAGCTGCAAGACAAACACCTCAATGCTCAGATTCCCCCAGCTTTGAAGCTGAATTCCCATTCTTGGTGCAATTCTGGCTCGACCACAATAGCCATTAATTTTTAAGTATCCAATGGTACCATCCAAACAATTCATGGTATGGAACGTCTGACCCCGCATAGCGGCACTCTACCTCAACAATACAGTCTACCCTAAACATGAGTGCTGCCTGTAGCAGAAGAATCTTCCTTCATCTCAGGTCTGTGAATATTTTTACTGCCTGTTCACATGTCTCTACCTACTCCGTGGTTGAGGGTGGTCAGCTGACCCCATACCCCATAATTAGCTCTTTGCCTGGTGTAATTACCATGCCGGTGCACCCAAGCTGTCAGACACCCACACGGAGCTGCGGGGTCACTCCGACGCTCGGGCCACCTTGGATTTGAAGACGGCCGCCCCTCACATTTCCCTTGGCCCGGGAGAAGAATCCTCAAAGGGTGTGTGTCCATGTGCTGCGAGCGATTCCTGTGCCCGCCTTGCGTTTCAGATCATGGTGATCTAATGCCACAGCCATTCATTTAACACTGTCTCTAACTGTCAGGCGGAACAAAAGCCACAGCCTCTTTGAAATCTGACCACTTTAATGGGCCCGTATGCTTGCAGGTAGACTCAGGTTTCATTGAGGCTTATCCCCACTAATTAACAAAGGCACTCTGAAATCCCGAAGGTCTTCATTAACCCAAGAGATACACAGGAAAATCACCTGGATCAGTCAAACAACCAAACGTTTGGTCTAGTCCTGTGATGCAGGCAGGATTCTTCATGAACATGGAGGAAGCCAGACAGCCCGGAACCATCAGAATTCGAACTTTCCAGGGTTGAATAAACAAGCTGCCCAGGATGAAGCACAACAGCTTTGGGCATGGAGCACCATCTGGCAGAGATCACCTCGAGATCCCGATGAAGCCGGGGTAGGAATTCCAAGGTCACAGAAAGCAGACGTCATGCATCTCTATAGCAGCGCTTATTCATGAAGGGACGGTCAAAGCTGCTTCGTCGCACTTTCGAAACATCTCATTCAAAGCAAAGCACAATGTGCAGCCAGGCTTTCTGCAGCTTTAGCAAGTGAAAGCCACCAGTGACGCCGCGCCCCTTGTTGTTGTGTTAAGGAATCTGCTAATCTGCCTTCTGATGTTGGAGTTCTGCTCTGGCGCTCGCCGGCGCCCCCTGCTTTAACCCAAGCACTCTTTTCCCAGCTGCGACCTGATTTCCAGGAGTGGAGTTGCGAATGGGGCAAGATGGGCAGAGAGGCTCACACACGGGCACACACAAGGGCGCACACACACAAACACCACACAAATGGACGAACACACACACAGATACATACACAAGCACCACACAAACACACTCAGACATTTCTGCATACACATACACACCCAGCACTAATCTGTGGATCAGACTTCCAGTAGTTTCTCCAGACAGATGCTGCAGCACTGTACCACACAAGGAGAAGGTTCACCATAGAAACAGGGGAGAGAGAAGGAGGGGGGGTGGGGGGAGGGAGAGAGAGAGAGAGAGACAGAACGGAGAGGGAGAAAAGCAGAGCCACCAGTGTGGGACATGACGAAAACGTTACAACCATAATGCTCATTACGGCACACAAATGACAGGCCAAGTAAACCGAGCTAGCAGGAAGAAGAGGACGGATCCTTTCAGTAAAGCTCCACATGGCCCCGGGCACTGGCCACATCACCGAGGGGGAAAACAGGGGTGTGGAGAATGTCGGGTCTTTGCATACAGCATGTAACGGAAAGCCATCAGACTAAGATTTGGGAGAAATGAGGGCAAAGAGTCCACCCCCCACCCCCCTGCAGACCCTATGCAGGCTCAGGCACTCAGAAACAGAGGCGTTACCATAGAAACTAGGGTAGAGGCATTATTAGAAAATCATGGAGCCGAGTATGAAATCGTGTCTGTTACATCTTAACCTTATTTCATCTGTTACCGAAACCTGAAGGTATGTAGCATTGTTCCCACCCCCAGACATCATCTGTGAGCATAAGAGGGATGTGAGCACATCTGTGCCGCATTACTGCATCAGTGTCAGCTGCTGGGGGTCCCGCTGAACGAACGCAAGGTCATGTGACCGTCTCTGCGGCAGACGCTCAGGACCCAGGTCATACATGCTCCAGCAGATGGAATGGGGGGGGGGAGTTCATCCAGCCAGCTGAAACTGAGGTCAATGGTGAGAGGATTGGGGGATGGGGGGCACCCACCGTTGTCCTTACTGCTGCTCTCCTCAATGGTCATCTGCTCAGCCAACTCTGACAGCGACTCGTCGACGGTCTGGCTCCCGCGCAGCGTCAAGGACAGGCGCCGCTTAAACTTCTTCATCTTTTCCATCAAACACTGCGGCGGGAGAGCCCTGAGGAAGAGGAGAAAAGAGGCTTAGGGCCACGCAGAGGATGGGGAGCAGCTTCAAAGGGATGAGGAAGAGGAGAAACATCTGAATTTTTGAGGTGAATATTTACACATTTAAACAGGTAATGGTAGTGGACTTTACCTTCGCCTGCTAACATTTAGCCCAGACTACCTTAAATCAAACAAGTTATCCAGCTAAGCAAAAAACTACTGCTTCATGATATAGGCCCTGGAAGATGGACGAATATAAACACATGCTGTTCTTCCTCACTAAGGTTACATGTGAGGGACAAAAAGCGCCATTAGGTCAAAGGTGAGGATCCAATGTTCAAACCAGCTCAATTAATATACTAACATTTGCACAGGATCCGTGTGACCCAATAACCATGGCTGGGTGATGCTAACAAGCTAATTGCTGTCAAAAATGAGTCATTTTAAAGAGCCAACCAGAGGGAACAGAATCATGGGAAGAGTCAGCGACCTGAAATTCCAAGATGGCCATGTGCTAAGAAGCAATTAATTTGTGTGAAATGATGACGGCAAAGTACTCAACCTACTCAAGATCTGCAGACATACGGGGGACACGAGGTGTCAGGATTCTCCCAACGGGCATCTGTAAGCGTACACTGACTCACTCACACTCTCAGAGTGCGTCAGTGTCCAAACCGAGAGGATTCAGTACGTTTCCATCAGCAAAAACTTTAAGTCCTGCAGATTTGTGCTCAAAAGACTTAATTTACAAACCGGCTGAAGAACCGGGAGTGCAGCATTACCAGGGGGGTGACTCAACCTCACAGTATCGGCTGTGATTCGCTACGGTGAACCCAATGGTTATGCACCAGCAGGCAAAGAAACAAACATACCCAATACACTTAACTACAACCACTGGGGATTTACTTAAGTTATTGAAGAGGCAAGTGTGTTTGCATGTGTTATTTTCCATTTTAAACCACCCATATTCATGAGCACAGCATTCGCCTCCACAGCCACAAAACAATCCTGGAATCTTTTGACATCCAATGGACCATGTGAGAATCTGTCACTCTGTTTAGCGGGCAAACTCTCTCCAGCTAATCAGCTACAGTTCCAATACAGTCAGAAAGAGCAACTGGTTCTCTTCTACCCAAACAGCCCAGGACTGCCTCCTGTCAGTATACCCAAGCCCCCTATAATAGCATTACACTTTTACGTCTTTAACTTAAAGGAACTGATTAACAATCATTTGAAAATCTCTTCCTAAATTAAACCAACACAGTCAATGATTAAATAACTCAGTTAAAAGGACTAACACTAATAAGGCAATGGCCAGCGTCACAGCTCAGGAAGTGTTTAACCCCTGTTTCGCAGGTCAAAGACCTGGTGCCTCACCCATTTCCACATTAGCCAGGAAACCTGTAGGGAAATGCTTGCGAGTTGGTTGTAACAAAGTGCTTCACGACCTGATGTGACCTGATGATTAAGTTTTCCTTCCACCACGTCTCTGACAGCATGTTGATGCCTCAAACACTTCTCCCTCCTAAGGGTTAAGCCTTAACCCCGCTCCTCAAGTCTTCCTCAAGAAGTTCAAGACCAAGATTCAAATGTATTCAAGCACACAGAGCCTGTATCTCTCATCACCCCCCTACAGATTTGTCTGACTCTGTCCTCACCGAAGCACAGAAACACGGAGGAAGCCTTCCCAGGAAAACAGCAGGAGGCCCAACACGCATCCCCTGCTGCCGGGAGCAACACACTCCCCACGTCCGGAAGGGGAGGTGCATGAGGCCGACTTTCCAGCAGCTGCTCCCACTCTGCTTGTTCCGGCACACAGATGCGTCACGGAAGCTTCCGGAGATGGAGTTGGGCCCACTCCTGACACGAGAGCGCAGTGTTGGAACATGGTTGCCAGTTGCGCCTGAGTAGAGAGCCTACTGCAGCTGTGTGGGACCAATGAGTCTGTCACATTTAAAAGCCCAGATATGCTGATTGGCTGGTGGGGCAACATGAGAGGTGAATTCGCCATCAGGATGACAGGGTGCTGTCAGAGAATGCAAATCCATATGGACCTCTGTGTGTGTGTGTGTGTGTGTGTGTATGTGTGTGTGTGCCTCGGTGTGTGTGCAGGTGCATGTTGCTTTACCGATAACCTTCATCCGTTAA
>JAAGVU020000061.1:29954965-29966269 GCA_011763525.2 Mormyrus iriodes | reverse complement strand
GTGTGTGTGTGTGTGTGTGTGTGTGTGTGTGTGTGTGTGTGTGTGTGTGTGTGTGTGTGTGTGTGTGTGTGTATACAGAGCCCAGGCCACAGGAAACACCTTGAGTCTAAGCTCCACTTCCCCTACATTGTGTCCACGCATGAGCGCCCCCCCCCCTGCTGTGCTTGCACCACACTGGACGGGGCGATAAGACTCCTACTCCCTGCAAATGCTGTGTGTGTGTGTGTGTGTGTGTGTGTGTGTGTGTGTGTGTGTGGACAGGGCAATGAGGGAGGGAAGGGATGCTTCTGCTCATAACAGGGAGTTTATTATCACCATGGAAAAATGGTGATAATCCCCACCCATCCTTGCTAACCGATGTACTACCCTCTGCACACAGCCATGCGTCTGGAAGCTACTTCGAAAACTGTTTTAGACAGCAGGTGGCGTAGCCGTTAAGGACCTCATCATTAACTGAAGGAGTAGGAACGAGCCTGCAGTTGTACCTCTGAGCAGAACAGTTAACAAGCTAAAAGACAGTCCTAATGTTTAAAGATGCCCCGTTCTGTGGTGCGTCTAAAAAAAGGCATCCCGAGGGACATGGCACTCTCTTGTTGGGATACCTGGCCTGGTTTCTCTCACCTGCCATCAATATAATCGCAGCACTCGTGCCCCTGAAGACACAGGGCTTCCAGCACGGAGCCAGTCAGTCCATTACAAACCCCTTTATTAGTGTGACAGACAACTAAACTGCGCAAATAGGAGGCCAGCAGTGACCCATAAACAGCAATGAACACTCCAAATGCTCGCAGTCTGCCTTGGGAGGAGGAAGCTTCTCTGGGACTATGAAAGGCACTATACAGGACACTTGCGGTCCTCATCAACTGCACTGCACTGCACTGCACTGCAGACACAGACAGACAGCAGCAGCCCAGGAGTGGACCGTGGGTATCGTTTCAATTTGCGAGTGGTATGCATTCTTACACACGGCCCCCAAGGTGACGAAAATGACTTCATACAGCATCGTGCGTCATAGAGCATCCGCAGGTAGCATGAAGCAGCCTTCAGGCAGCAGGCGGGATAAATGAAGAGAGCGCGAGTTAATGCTGTCATAGGGAAGCCTTTAGTGGACTCTTGAGGAATCCACCAACTTCCTGACTAACACAGCAGGAATTTTGTTTTTCACACCCGTCCTGCGCTAATGTGAAGGCCAGCCAGAGGGGGCTTGGGCTACGAGTCAGAGATAAAAGCATGGCACATCGTGAGCTCGAAACGCGGCTGACGGATGAGTGTTCATGTCATGTGCAGCTCTAAAGCTACCGAGTCACACTCATATATGTCACTTCCTCCAGCACTAACCCACATTTGCTCACAGCGTCTCAACTAGCACACACTGATGAGCAAGCAGACATGCTGGGAGATCCTCGCACACAGACCAGCATTAATGCCCGGCCATCACAATGACATTCATGCTAACTTCAGAGCGCCATCATGAAAGCGCCTATAATTAGCTGGTTCTCTGGAGGCATCATGGGAACATCTGAGGGGGGTGTCAGACAAAGCCTTGCTTTGACACTAAGCAATAATGAGACTGTTCTACACCCAAATGTCAAATAAAAAAGCCAGAAATCGGCACGACCGTGGGTCCCACCCCCCAAACGCTGTGAACAAGGGTTCTGCTCAGCATCCAGATCTTCTGAGGAGGAGATGTCCAACCATAAGCCAGCATCTGATTCCTCAGGAGAGACTGGCAGCATACAAGCCTGGAGGTGGACCACAGTAAGATGAACCACAGAGAACAAGCGTGTGTACGTGTGTGTGTGTGTGTGTGTTTGCGAGCGAGCGAGCGAGAGATGTGGACTCAAGTGTCACATCCACATCTAAATTATTCAGCAGACGCTTTTGTCCAAAGTGACGTTCAAATTACGGAAGGCGTACTTAAGGACGGCCCGCCATAAAGCCCATTAAATAAAAAATTCAGGTCAATGGTCGCAGGCACTATTTCGTGATGCACATTGCAAGGCTTCAGGGGATCGTCGACTGAACATATGTAGTTACCTTTATTATCAATGTATAATTATTATTGTTGACCAAGTTGTTACCTACAAACTTGACTTAAAGACAGACTTAGGGAACGGAACTTATTCGTAACCACAAGACTGCTCTCGTGGCAAACAGCATATCACAGACATACAGCTGTCAGGAAATCTGTTAGGCATAAGTGTAACTAGGCTGAGCTTTCTAATGTCCAAGTATAAGTGTAAGCATTATAGGAGCAAGAGCTATACAACACCTTTCAAACTTAGCAAGAAGGGGACCGGTCAGCACCCTGATCATCAGAGGAGGAGACGTCCAACCTAACAGGAGAGCTGCTCAAATCAATGACATGAACATCCGGGACAAGGAAGAGACCAGCTAAGGGCCAGTAGATGAAGACAGTGCAGCTCAGGGGCTGAATGAGCTAGGTGGGATGCTCCCCGAAAAGATGGGTCGTGACTTATGATAATCCTGCATGAAGTGGCGAGGTCTATGGGGGGGCTGTTATCAATGGAGCTCTACACACAGACAGCTGCAGACTTTTTAACGACTCCAGAGGACTACCTATTGGGGGGGGGGGGGGTGTCCTTGTCTCTGACCATTCCTTTCTTCAACCCCACCACCTTCGGTTGTCCATTTGCCTAAGCCTTTCCTTCATCCTTTCTCCACTTTGCACATCCACATATGCAGCTTGGACTCTCACCACATCACCCTGGGTGAAACAGGTGTGAGTCTGTCTGGGTAACCTGACCCCCCACCCCTGATAAGACCTGGAGGGCAACGTGCCTGCTGGAAAACATAGCGTCTGTCTGCATCAGTCAGAGTGCATGTTAGGGTATAGTGAAGGCAGAGTAAAGGCAGACTAAGGTGGAGTAAAGGTGGAGCAGGCCCTGACTCTAAATTTAGCGCATTAAAGTAAGCAACCAGCCAGCCTTTATCCACCACACAGAAGCAGACAGAAGGAAGTTCATTAGTATGGGAAAGCTCTGTATCCTTACAAGGACAGGTTATACTGGGACCCACTACTGTAAAAATATAAAAACAGCATGTTCACACAGACATGTACACTCTCACACAGACATACATGTACACACTCATCCCTAAGGGCCTTTGAACTGAGGTGGCCAGGATCCGCTCCAATGTGCCCTAGCATTGCCTGCTGTGCTGACTGTGAGCGGCACTGATCGGCTGGAGGGGGGGCAAATGTGTGAAACTTGCAGGGGAGGGGGGGGGGGGTTCATCCACACGCAGGGGGCCCGAAAACTTCAGAAGCCACGGCTATCCCCCCCCCCCCCACCCCATATCATTGCCCCCTGTAGTCAATACTGTTTCACAGGTTATAGGCTGTTCAGACAAGAGTGTCTGAAGTCTGGCAGGACACTCAGATGATCACAGAGCGGCTGGGATGATGGGCCCCCCACACAGCTGAAGGCCTGCTCTCCTCCAGCAGCCGCAGTAGGTGGGATTAAAAGTATGTGAACGGGTGTGAACAGAGAGCTCCCAGCCTGACCAGAGCCCTACACCCCCAAACTAGCAATCAGATTAGGGGCAGCATGCCATCACAAGCGCAGGCACGAGACTCTGAAGCCCTGTCACATGCATCGTAGGTGGCTAGAGGTACCGCAGACAGCTGGAGCCACACCGGGGTTTTGCTGACTGATCCCAGAACAGCGCCGCCATGTGCCACTCCCTCACTGGCCAATCACATCAGTTAGATGATCCCGGGTCAGTCTGAGTTTACAGTAGGATGCAGGGAAGACTGGAACAAGAGCTAGCTGTGCAAAAGTCACCTTTCTGGGGGAATGGAACACTCCCCCCCTCAAAAAGCAGAGGGAAATGCATGGGGGGAAAGGTGGCACCCTGATCTCCCGCATCTTTAACGCATTTTATGCGTCATTTACCTGTCACAGACTTCAGATGCGCTTCCCTGCTGTTAAACACTGTATAATTGCACATGGAGGCCATTTTGAGCCAATCTGAACCTTGAGCCACAACATCAGAAGTGCTTATTGGCTAGTTTTGGTCTTGGGGGACGGGTCAGTATTATCTCGTGGAGAGGATTACAGTGCTGCTCCCCCCCTCCAATGTTCCTGATGTGTTTTCTCTCTCCCAGCACAAACAAGGCACAAGAACAAAGGGAGCACAGAGAGACAGCCAACGCGATTCAAACAAGAGGGGCAGGGCTTGCCAGAGGAGAGCACTTGATTAGTCGCGGGGACCAATCAAAAGCCTCTCACAGTGTCAGGCGGCATGCACGGGGTCAGGATCACAGATTGAATTTAATGTGTCTCTCGATCAAAACGAGTCATGGCTGCTAATAAAGCCGACAATGGTTACATTCACATGAAAAGCTGCGCTTTGATAAGTAGCATATTTTGCTAAAGAGCCGTACTTTGATAACAGCTCTCTGAAGGGAGTAGACATCCCACAGTTCTTGGAGGGTCTCCCCCAAGCAGTTGCACCAAATCAGAAACAGCCATGGGGTCAAGCTAGAGTTGCCGGCCGCATTGATGGGGTCGGTGTCAATCCTTCCGGTACAAGAACCCCCGACAATGGCCAGGGCTTTATAAACTGCACCATGTGTGGCTTGACCCTGCAGCATGGCGAAACACAGGGATGACGCAGAGAATGAGAGAGAGAAACAGCCCCACCCTCATTCAGATTAACCTATCAGACAGGACATGAAGTATGACCACATGAAGCTGAGTAGAGGAGAGGGGTGGGGTTTTGACTGAATAAAAACACCCCACTAGAGAGCGTCACCCACTGATCTGCACACTGATTCACTGCTGAATAATATGAAATGAAACGGCATTACAAACATCTGTGATTTTCATTGATCAACAAACAACTGCAAAAAAGACGTCCCTTCTCTATCAGTAACACTAAGCTAAAACTGAGAATTTTGATGATGACACGACCAAGGGGCCGCAGTTGCCAATTAGACAATATGTTGAAAAATGCCTTTAGTGTGTTTGGAGCCATGTATAACTGCATCAGGAGTTTAGTGATTTCTAGGTGAGCAAGATGGACGGACAGAGAGAAGGCTACTGTTTGCACTAGCGGTCTTAGGCTCCTTCAGATGTGATCTAGGAATGTGTCCTTCTTTTGCTGAGTTGCAACAGATCCACCCATAAGATCCTTTGCAGGCCAACATATCGCAAGATCATTTGCGAGGACCTTCAAAGGACACAGCTTACAAAGGCAACGTAAACCACATCCTTTGAAGGATGCGGCCTCTGAATTTGGACACAGCCATAAACACCAGAGATGACATCACTGCGCCAAGTGACCTTTGACCTGGCAGTACATTCCATTTTGCATGGGACCTCAGACTCCACTCCCCCTTTCAAGTGCTAAATTCTGTAGGGAAGCAGGTCACCCAAGAACAACCGATATTATCCCAGTCCTCCAATAGCACAGTCAACCAGGTCAAAGCGAGGGCACAGGGACTTCTTCTCAAAGAAGCAATTTTACATCCTCATCCTAAGCCATCATTAACTTGACAACTAATACAATACCACTCTGCTCCCTAGTGGCCAGAGGTAAAGTACCCTGAACAAGCAGGCTTAATAATAGGAGTTCTGAAAGTTACTGCTTTCTTCACAAAGCTTTAAAAATGCTCAGGATAACACCATCCGACCTCCAGACGGGCAGGGATGAACAGAGGAGTGGGAAAATGCAGGAGCTCCCGCTGACCAGCTGAGATTCCCTGCATCCTTCCATCTGGCATGACCTCCCCCTCCCCCAGCCCCCCGCGGCCCCACTCATGACCAGATCCCCCACACTGACAGCAAGGCACGTTGGGCATCCAAAGTAAGACAGGCCAGTTTGCTCTTAGGTGCTATAAATGGACGGAATATCATCCTACACAAACCCTAGACGTCCTGGCGAAGCTTTCCCTCCCAGAAGGGGGGAGTGAGACAGAGAGAGAGAGAGAGAGAGAGAGAGAGAGAGAGAGAGAGGGGGGTAAAAAAGTAAAAGGCTGAATATCCTGCCAGCTGGAACTTAAAAAACCCTTCGTACTCATACTCCTGTCTGCCAAGGCAGAAACGCTATCCATCTTCTCCTTTCCCGGCTCCATCCGTACTCACACGCACACTGACAGTAGCCAGCCTCAGTTCATACCAATGACTGGTCATACTGTAACTGTCAAATAAGTGATGACAGAAAAAACGCATGACTGAGCAGCGATTGAATGAGCCACAAAGGGAGGGTTTAGTGAAGGCAGGGGGCAACCTAGCAAACAGCACCTGAGCCAGACGCTTTAAGGTTGGTTAGTTTGTTCATAAAGAGAAACATTAAAAGAAATGGTGAAACTATGGGAAATGTTTTAGTTGGACATGGCCTTTCTTCACTCAAGAACAACTACTCACTTTGTCTGGGACAATGAGCCACTTTCCCTGGGTTGACGAATTATATATTTGTCTGTGTGTCTATGGATCTGGTCAGGTGTGGAAAGTGGGGACAGCACCCATGTCACACCAAATATGCTTTGGTGGCCCACTGCTCACCAGGAGGCCTGGAGTTCTACCTTAGTAGACCCATAACACACAAGCAAGCGTGTGGGTGTAGGGGTGCGAGAGAGACCGGACACCAACAGCAAAATTGGGACATCAAACTTTTAACAAGCAATGACAACAGGGACCTCATAATAAGGGTTCTCTTCTTCCCGGTCAAAGCTCTGTCTCTCTTATGACTATTCTGGACATTTACCAAGGACAGAACAGACATCCCCAAGGTCCAAATTCCGCACCAACTCCCCCAAGCATGATGCCAGATCCTGGTTAAGGCCACAGAGGCAGCCAGATCAAAGGTGAAGTAGTGAGGAGTGAAATTTCAAGGGGATGATAGATTGAAACCCCCCTGACCCTATGGGCCAGACAGGCTGTATCTACAAGCAATAGACTCTGCTCTAAAATGGATGAGAAATTGGGACTGGAGGAGGACTGATTAATAAGATGGCATCAAAAATACTGCTAATCAAAGAGAATGAATAAGCGGCACCCCAATTAAAAAGAGCAGCTCTGCTTCAGTCTCCATCTCCGCCAGCCATCTGAGCTCTGCAGAAACTCACAAGATTCACTAGAGCTGCCAAAGGCATACTGAGCAATGCTGCCACTGGCAAGACATTCTGCAAGGACCAGGGCACTTGGCTTTGGCTGTTACTGTAGTTCTGTATCACTAGCCAGCACTACATTTCCCAGAATGCTTTTCCTCAGCTATTTCCAACAGACAGGGGCTGTGTCATAAAAGCCTGATGTGTCAGCACAGGTGATGCCCTAAAGCGAAACCACATGAGTGTGAAAATCAGACTGGTGTCCGCCACCCCATCGGGGTGCCTGTGGGGGCTGAACTGCTCAGAGGGGGAGGCTGGGCCTCAAAGACGGGTGGGAAAGGGAAATGAGGGCTGGAACGTACCAAGTCTGATGAAGAATGGGACACAGCCATCAAGAATCATGTAAATTCTACAATGACAGTTAGCGGTAAAGAAAAAACAGAAAAAGGTCAGCTGATCCCTAGTTGTGACCTTCGGTCACAGGGTTGATGGGGTCCAGTGACCCCCACAAGGGAGCCGATAGCCAAACAGATTTTTACAACCTCTGGCCCTCAACACCAATGTCCCGTTACCCAAATGTTGCCTGGTATGCATGAAATTATGCACTGTTGGGTCTCTCTCTCTCTCACACACACACACACATGCACACACACACACACATCGTATAAACGCACACACACATCGTATAAACGCACACAGTCACTCCGACTCCCAACACACTCAGCTGTATGCATCCCCGGCTGACTCACAGGAAGTGGTTCAGCCCACGGTTCTTCGGTGACACTGACTGGACCTGATGATGCCCGGGTGCTGTATCAGGACTACCAATTCTGCCCCCTAATCCCGCACCGGTTCCTCATGTTAAGGACATCCAGCCGGCTTGAGGTGGGACATGACTCGAGAGGCTGCCGTCCACACCCAAACACAGACATGCACACACACATGTATGCAGAGTAAGCCCTGAGAACCACCCCCCTGCTGCAGACGACCCCATTCCCAGCACCCTGGCAGCACTTTGGAGGCTGGATAACCTCTCCCACTCACTCATAGCAGAGAGTACGTGCATGTAGGATAACCCCCCTACACCCCAGCAGAGCAGGCTGCCACATCTGAGGCTCCTCACCACACCCCCCCCATTAGCATTTCAAAAGCGATTAGCCTTTCATCCCTCATCCGCACTCCACGAGTCAAGTTGGGCACTTCAGCAGACGCCAGCCTGCTCTTCACATCTCCAAGGGGCACACTGCCAACCTATTGGAGGGGTGAAACCCCCCCACACCCCCAGGGTAGACAGGGATCAGAGGGTGTCCCACTACTGTACAGATCACGCTGATCATACATGTGGTCACTGAGCCATCGGGCAGTAAGGAGACCACTCACGAAGAGTGATGAGTCACGGCTGAGAGAGAGACAGTGAATAGAAGACGTGTGTGTGTGTGTGTGTGTGTGTGTGTGTGTGTGTGTGTGTGTGTGTGTGTGTGTGTGTATGAGTGAGAGAGAAGGTCGTGGTCTCAGGGCAGGCACACAGATGCTGACTGGCCCTTTTCTGCCTCTGCATGCCACTCTAACAGGGGGGTCCATGGCATTTAGTCGGCCATGACCTATTTCCCATCCCACCAGCCCTCTGCACGCCGTCTCCTCGTGGACAGGAAGGCGCTGGGGTAGGGTATCTGCAGTTCAGTGGAGTCAAGTCCCATAAGCCGCCTGGTTAACTGGGGCGGGGGGGGCAGGGCAGTAAAGCACGCCGTGGCCCAGAGGTTGCTGCCGTACCTGCATTCCCTGAAGTCCCTCCCACAGCGACATAGACGTGGTTACACAGACACAGTAACCCACATTCAGCACCCTCAGTCCGACACGTGTATGCCCTGCGTCCCCCCACCCAGGGCAGCTGGGACACGTTGGAACAGTCCTTCGCTTTTATCAAAGCATCACCCTGCCACTGTCTGTACCACTTGTGCACCACATGCACCCCTCCTCGTTTATCCCATATACAAAAACCACTTCTTGCAGCAACATTCCCCTGTCAGAGGGCATGGCATGTCATGCCACGCCACACCAGCAGGGGGCAGCAACAGCACCCAACCCTAACTCTGCCCTGAGGCCTCCCCAGAACACACTGTGGACCTGGAGGGGAAAGAGCTAGGTCCCAACCAGTCTGGAGGACTAATGGGCTCTCAGTCTCATGCTCGCATTACACACATGAACGGGCATGAACACAAGCAAGGATTCCGCCTACATGACAACACCCCCGCACCAGGAAACAGTGGACCCTTCCAGAAGGTTCCTCTCAGGGCAACACAAACAGACTTCGCCAAAAACAGGTGGACATACTGCTGAATCATCAGAAACGACGGCCTGGGTGCGTCTTATTATATTACGGTTCATATTACCGCTAGGAAAGCGGCCTCAGAACAGTTACATTAGCATCATGCCGACAGAAAGGTGAATATATCAACACCTTATATGTAGCTTAATAAAACAACAGAATTTATTATCATAATAATGGGTGTTTTAAGCAGCAAAGTGATAATTCTCATTACTAACAAAGGGAGAATTAATTAATTACAGCCATTTGAGAGCCAAAAATGAACTGAAAAATCACAGCGCTGGACAGCAGAGGGCCAAGGTGGGCACAAGGTCTTAGACATGAAGCAGGAAGTGGCCCCAATCCCTGACTCCACATGTCCCTCGTTTCGGCTCAGAAAGGATTGTGGGGATAATGCTGAGTGGCATATTAGCACATGCCTGCCTTTCCCAGCCTGGACTCTCGGAGGGCAGCCACATGACCCCTCCTCCCCCAAGTGGCCGCTTACAGCATGGGCTCAGAGACCAGAAGATAGCAAAGAAAATCCCAAATGGAGCCAAAACTCAGCCGGCTGCAACTGGCTGAGCATGACGCCTCCTCACAGGCTGCACCCCCAGTGCCCATGCAGGTGTCCAGATCGGGTTAGTCAGTAACACGCCTTCCTGCCTCCAGGACATGGTCACTGAGACTCCACATTCACTTCTGTTTATAAGGTACCATTTCTTTCTTGAATGGGAAGAAAAAACAAACAAAAAGCTATGCAAGCGGCTTTGACACGGACATGGGGGCTGCTGCCCCCCCCCCAACGGATATGCCCCCATCACTCAGAACAGTGCCCCAGCGCCCAGCCAGCACCTAAGATCTCGTTCTGTAACCCAGCCCGGCGTGACGAGGCACAGGAGGCTTAATTACACGCTCAGTGAAGGACACTGAGGGGTGGGGGTGTTCCTTCCACTGGACCAGCACTGCGTGGAAACACGTAGGCACTCTAGGCAGGAGAGAGGCCAAACATCACAGGGACACAGCTGGAGACACACACACAAACACACAGGTACCCCTCTCACATCCCAAAGGAACATGTGGCTTCCTCAGGTCAGAGGTCAGGATGCTTTCTTGGCCTTGACAGGCTCGAACCCTCAGTGTGTGGACATCCTTGGTGCTGCATACAGCTGGTCTATCAGCACCTCACTCTGAGTGGAGCATAACGGTCACATGACTGCCAATGTAAACATGCAGCCTGTCCAGCAGAATGACATCTCAGGGTTCTACACCCAGAGACCCCCCCTCCCAACCCCCTGCAAGGCAGTCTGTATAAACAGCAGCTCCCTCTTCAGGCTTAACACTCCTCAGCGGCTAGTGGGGAGGGGATCAACAATCACCCGAGCTTCTCTACACAACTTCATGTTTGTTCTTTAGGTGTCGTTCGATCTTGGAACCGAAGTCTCGGAGCAAGACTAACAGCAGCATTACAGCAACACCATGGAAACCCTAACAGGGCTCGGGGGGACCACACAGATGGGCCCGCAGGCCTTTGTGCAGACCCACAATGCCCCTCTCGGTGTCTGGCACTGGCACCAGCGCTGGGGGGGGGGCTGGGTGGCAGGCGCGGGTGGGACCGGTAGGCCCCCGGTGTCGCATGACTCAGAGTCTGGGTCCAAGCCAGCTGCCCCCATGGGGGCGGTGTTGTGGAATGAAAGAGCCATCGGACGGCAGGTCTGGCTGGCACAATGGGCCTCTTCAGAACTGGACAGGAACCATGCACTGGAAGCAGGGCTCCATGCACTGCAGAGACTCCCTCAGATTGCCAAGGAGACATGCACAGCACCTCGGGGGGGGGGGGGGTCTTTGCCCACACAAGCCACCATGGAAATGGCGGGGAAGGTGCAGGACCTTCCCCTCCCCGGCCCTTCCGCGCAAAAAAAAA
>JAAGVU020000061.1:29931323-29954865 GCA_011763525.2 Mormyrus iriodes | reverse complement strand
GAGTGAAAAGCAACCGGAAGCGGGAGCTTGGGCCCCCGGAACCGAGGCCCCCCCCGCAGATCGCAAGGAACACGCCCCCGCCGGGGGGGGGGGGGGGGGGGATCTTTGCCCACACAAGCCACTATGGAAATGGCGGGGAAGGTCTAGAACCTTCCCCTCTCTGGCTATTCTGAGCAAAAAAAATGGGGGGGGGGGCTTAAAGGTTCGCTCTGACCTCAATCCCCCCGCTCCATAGGGAGGGGAGGAGGCTTCAAACCCCCCGTAACCCTGGGCTCCTCCAGGACAGCATTTCTATTCATTCTTTGAAAGGCAGCACCATACCTTTAGTACATACAGCACCCATTAATTAATTTAGATTTAACTGCTGCATAGTATTGTTTGCACATTACCCTGTTTGTGTACTTGCTGGCACTATGTGTACTGTCTCTGCACTATGTGTTTATTCGTCTGAACTTTCTGTACCTCGCTTCTGTATGCAGAAGAATTTCCCCCTGGGATCGAGAAAGTATATCTTGCAATTCACCCCGGAACCATTTCTTACCCACAGATGCTGTATTTTGCCATAGAAGGTATGGCACGGTCCTTTCTTTGTGCAACACAACCAGGCACTCAACCACAATCATCCACCAGCTGCTGCCCCCCCCCAAAAAATACACCCAAAGTGCACAGAGAAGATGCCCACAAGCTTCCTCACAGCTTCCCAGAAACCTCTGCTATCCCAGCCAATGACGAGCCCCTCCTTGCCCCCCACATTCCCTGCAAGCCTGGAATAGCTCATTGTTCCCAGGCCGCCCCCTCTCCTCCCCACCAGACCACAGCCGGCTGCCACACCACACGACAGAAGGCACCAGGTGTCGAGTTCCAGTACAGGGTGCGGTGGGATCAACGCAGCAGACATCAGCCTCCATTCCTCAAATATCATCACACCCCCCCCGCCCCCAGTCCCAACAGGAGTCCCACCTCCTGCCGTCACAGAAGTACACCCCAAGCAGCTGGGGACGGTAAGGCGTCCACCCAACAAGGTTATGGTACACCCCAATACCTCCCAGAGCAGTGAGGACAAGAAAGCTGAGATAATGTGAATGATTATTAATACTCTCCTGGCATGTTTAGAGCACAAGGGAATTCCAACGGGAATGCCACGCGCTCCATTCATGGGGAATGCCTCCGCCAGATTGGGCCGGGGTGGGGGGACAATCACCGTTTTCATTCCCAATCCGAGTGGGTAATCCAAGGCCGAATTCCAAGATGAGGAATGCTAGTCCCAGCAAACAGTCCGTACCAATGGAGCCCTTCAAGGCCACACGGCAAAAAAACAAAAACAAGCAGTGACATCACCACTCATCGGTCCAATTGGAGAGTGACATTTTAAACAAACAGATTTGGGCACCAATGAGCTGCAGAAGTGGGACACTCAATCCCACCCCTTTGTCTTCAAATGTCCAAACAAACTACTTTTCCTTCAACACACTCACCAAGCAGTTGAAAAAGACACAGACTTTTAAAGTTATTAACGCCAGAAGAGGCAATCAAATAAATGATAGGGCTTATTTTTTAAAAGAGCTTCTTTCACAAAGATGCACGGGCTGTTCCCGGAGATCAGTTCGAGGCCCGCTGGGAAGGGGGGGCATTGATAGGGCTGTTTGGGTTAGCTGACAGTAGCCTGGGCACTCACAGTCCACATTAGCAACTAGAAGAATGAGGATGTGCCTCTTCAAACTGAAACTCAAGGCCTTAGAGAAGAAAAAAAAAACACAGAGACTTAGGCATCATATGGCATCATCTAGTGTGCGGTTCAGCGGGTTAGATCACAGTGCCAGTAATCAGAAGGTCACCGGTTCCTATCCCACAGCCGGCAGACTAATGCCATCAATTGCTCCTTTACCACCAATTGCTCGACAGGTGCTGGATGCTGGCTGACCCTGCGCTGTGACCCGCCAAGCAAACTCTCACCTGTCTCAGCAAGACACGACAATTTATTCATCCCTGTGGGGAATGTATCGTCTGTTCTTGCATCCATTTCACTGCTGTCATCTCTGCAAACAGAAACCTGCTATATAAGCAGGATTCAGCACAGGACAGTAAACTATATGTGGCGAGCAGGATAAGCCTCCATGCAAACGAAGAGAAAATACTCGCTCTTTCAGTCTGGGCTTCCTAGGGAACCATTTTCTGGACAGTCTGGACAGCAGACTCACACTGACCCAGGAGTGTGAGAAGTCCATCATTAACAGTAATGGACAACACACCTAATTTTCACCTGGGACTGCATCCCACCTGAAAAACACACTGAGCCTCAAAAGCTGCTGGGAAGCCCGTTCCAAAGGGATCAACCAAAGGACGTCCAAGCATTTAGATAAAGCTAAACGAGCAGCAAAATATCTCCCTGTGTCTCCAGACATCCTGCTGACTCGTCCCAGCTGGCTCCCTCTACCTCCAACAGGCAGTCAGGTGACAGGAAGCATCTTCCCATTTCTCTCAGGGCTGGAGGAGATTTGTGAGTGACAGCTCCCAATGACCAATGATAGAGACCGGCCCTGCCCGCAGCATACTCAGACAGCCCACCTGCTCCCAGCATGCCTTAGTCTGGCACACCTGCTTGCACCTTCTGCTACAACTATGCAGTAGACAGACGGTGGGGGGTGATAGTGTCTCCTTTCGGCATCGCTTGTTGAGAATCCATGCTGTGGGGTGCAGCCCCCTCCTTAGTCCAACCGTGCCAGCCAAAACAGGGCTTGGCCTCTGTAGCTATCACTGCCCACATCAGCCACGTTCCACTAGGGTGATGGGACACCTGAATATACAGCCTCACATTGGGCAAATGGGCCAGCTGTTCAGCATGCCAGAATGAGTACTGGTGCCCACCGAAACTCCACACCCACATGACTTCCACCAAGTCCACACAACCCCCCCCCCCCCCCCCCCCCCCCCCCGCGCCCTCCCCCCACCCCCCCCCCCCCCCCCCCCCCAAACTTGCGCCACTCTAGACGTGCAGGCTCTCCCCAGTATTTCACAACGTGAACGGATTTACCCCTAGCACGGTTACACAAGCAACCGCTCTGTGCTGAGCCGTTCCTGCTGCCTAGCTCCTGTCGTCAATGGCAACTGCGTGTCGGCGGCCATCTTGCTTAACAAGCAACAGAATAAATGCGTGAAGCGCGACAAATAGCATGAAGAGGCAGTAATGAGTCACAGGTAGAGTGAAGGGGTATCCGAGAGACCCCACAATGGAAGCACACACAGCACAGCTCATGCTGGGGACCAATCAGCAGCGTGTTCCTCCAGGGGACCCACGGACTCAGTCTCGGAAGCAGTGCTAGGAGGCCATTCTCATAGCCCTGGCACACCAGGGCCCTCAGCTACCCCATACACCCTGTATTTGAACCACTCTGCCAAAGCTCAGAAGGGGGGGGGGGGGGTTACTTACCAGCCTGCAGAGTACAGATAAGCTCCCAAGACGCCAAACAGCTACCCCCCCCAACACCATCTCCACCAATTCTGGATCCCATTAAAACAGCAATATCAGACCAGCGAGAGGTGCTTCACAAATAAGCAGATGCCATGCGCTGGTCTAACTTAGAGGTCCACAAACTCAGGCCTCCACCCAGCGTGCCAACGGGGGGATATCAGCAGTGACGCCAGCTTCCTGCTCACCGCCTGAATGCCAGCCATCAGCTCCTTTCAGTTTTTAACCAATTGATGCTAAGGGCTTGAAAACGGCCGAGTGTAAAACTAGAGCTGGGTGATATGGCAAAAAAAAACACGACAATTTTGCCTGTATTGATCGATATCGATAATTATCAATATTATGGTTTTATTATGCTGTTCCAGTTTCCAAAGAGTATGTATCCTAATATAAACTGAATGAACAAATTAAAATAAACAAACAGTATTATTAAAAAATAAGATTTATTTTTAACGAATGGCACAAACTATATAAATACAAAATTACCTAAAATTATAAAAGGTTATTTATTATCAAGTACTCAAAATAACATGTACCACACCTAAAGTGAACAAAACAACATAACACAGTATCTATAATAATAGGGTTCTTTTTGGCAATCAGCGTGCTCGACTGGATGGTATTTTTCGAGGTAGTGAAACAGAATTGTTGCATTACCAGACTTTGTTGGAATCTGTCGCCGGCATATTTTGCAAACTGGCTTTATCCGTGTTTTGTCCGTTTGGAGATAGCTGAACCACTTCCATACTTTGGATGACGTATATCCTTTTTTCTACTCCTGTGCAATTAACACATTCTCCTCCTCCGCTTCACTTTGCGGTGCATCCACGCTCCCCGACATCTCTTTTATACAAACACATGACCACGTTGCTGTTGTTTACGACATCGCCTTTTTAATGGGGACAGGTAAATTTGCTGGGTTGTCGGTGATTGGCTTTTGCACTGGTGTTCAGCCAAGCCAGTCTAAAACGGAGCAAACAGGTTTGATCAAATTTTATAGCCTACGTTTATCATCGTTATCATCCTCCTTTTTTATTGATTAAAAAATTTAGATTGTTTTATTGCCCAGCACTACGTACAACTGTTTGCGACAGTAGCATATGAAGGGAGCTCTATTACGCTTCTCATTCCAAAGCTGTCAGTAAAAGTAATGACCACCAACTAACTCCCCCCACCCCCCAAACCTCACCCGACATGGATGGGACACCAGAGGTGACTGCAGCATCACCACCTCACCCCATTTCACTGCCAGCTGCCCCCCAGCCCCCGAGAGCCCCACAGGCCCAGACGGGGAGGGGTGGAAGAGGAATCCTCCTGAAAACTGTCCTCTCCTTCATTTACATGATAAAAGGGGGCTCAGACAAAGCTGCCACATTCCATGTGGGGTGATCAGCCCCCCCATCCCCCACCAGGGGTGAGAAAAACACAGATGAGAAAGAGAACAGCGGGGACGATGCGGGATATGGAACAGCCTAGGTGACAGGGTTGGTACGGTCTGCTCAGGTTCTCGCCGGGACAGGGCTACTGACAGAGCTCATGCCTGCCCTTCTGTGCGTGCTGTCCAGGCTGATCACACAAACCATGAGGTCACAATGGGCCATTACATATTCACACTGTTACAAAAGGCACACAGAGCCCTTACAGCTGAGATCACATGTTCAAGGGACTGCTCTGCATAAAGAACTTTTGGATTTGTTAAAAGGGGAAAATTAACCTGAGGTCTTCAGGAGTGCTGCCACAAATTGGGACATGGCCATTTCCCATTCTGCTGGATTAAAACGTTCACAGAAGGAGCCGCTTTGTTCGGCTACATGCCGCCTCTATCAAAACACCCAAAAGACTAACTGGCCCCCTTTAGTGGTCCGCTAACACGAGGTCTGCCAGACAGAGATGGAGAGGTCTTCGCTATCAGACCATGCAGGATTCGCAAGGTCAGCTGGCAGGAGCCGGCCCGTCTCGCCACTCCAACACCCATACCCAACAGCCATCCCCTGGGGTTAACAGCTTCCACACCATGCTTGTCAATGACAGATGTGACCGGAGTTTTCCCATCTCACCCCTGACCTCCAGCTAATTGAACGTAATTTATATAAGCACTCATAGAAGGACTACGGGAAAAAAGAAATTTAAATCAATGATAACAGAACAAGTATGCTTGGAGAAGATGCGTCTGTTGAGTCAGATTTAAAAATATCAGTGATATATATACATATGCATTCACAGTACATGCAAGTGTCCCTGGCAAGTTTTTGTATTCTATACACTTCACTGTCAGGTATGTGGCCATTAACTCCGCTGGTAATATAAACGTAATCTAAGTCATTTAAATAACCTTTTCACCATGGAGGTAAACACTTACATAATGAAAGAACATAAGGAAATGGTACATACCTTGCGGTTTTAAATTATGTAGAGCCGACTTGAGACAATTTAACATGTTAAGAGTGATAACAGCGCGAATAATAAAACCGGAAATATCCGAGAATGAAAATGTCAGATATAAACCCCCGGCTCTTGGGGGCTGACGCCGTAAACGGCGATCTGCTTCCAGTCATTGTGCCGATCGGGGGCCACGGCGCGTCTCCCCATTTCAACCCGATCAGTGATTGTTTCGTTTCATTTTGTATACAAATGCCGGCCTGTTTTCAAAACACAGAAACCACGATCGGACAGGGCAATACAACGTAGCCCCCCACCGGGTCTCTCCTTTAAAGATCGCCCAAAGTCAGGCTGCTCTGGGTGGCTTGGCGTCCAAACATCCGGCTTCCCACGGCCACGTTAGAACCGGGAAAAAAACGAAATATTTAAGGCTTAGTTATGGGGGGATGCCTTTAACCCAAGCTGTTAAATCAATCATAAAACAGCAGCACGGTCCATGTCATTTACTCGCAGTTTTACGGTACTCAGGACTTTCCAGCCCAGCATTTATTCTCTACGTTATTTACTGACCGGTTAAATTACACTGGGTTCATACTCCACGATCAGTTAGCTAGTCACTAGGCTGTTTTTAACTTGACTAATTTCCCACACATCGGGAGGAAATGTGTATTTCCAGATGGCTGGCGCTGACAGACGGCACTGGCGGAGATACCGGCCGCCGTCTCCAAACGTGTGACACCAGGGGACTTGCTCGGTTTATATTTCCCATAAGGACCTGGATGCCCAGCGACGCTGAGCCGCCGATCGCCGCAAACCGGGATGCTTTTTTTGTTCAGCCGGACGGCTTGCGGATAGTTTCAACCCACCCCGGCAGCATAGTGTAATGAGCCTAGACGATCTCGTGGGATAAACCCGGAAAGGTAGGTTACTTACCAGAAACGACGTGCTGAGTCCCCGATCTCAGCGTTCCTACCGAGGCCGGATGCCGTCCACAGGCTCGCCGCAGAATGAGCACTTTTTGTCTTGCTTCTGGTTTGCTTATCGCTTTTCGGGAGCTTAGATCGCGGAAAAAGCCAGCAGTCCGATCATGCCCTTTAAATATCCAGCGGGCCGGCCTTTCAGGTGCACACTTTGCGTGTCTTTAGTGTTTCGGAAGCAGATGGTGATGATAATATTACAAGCAAGACTCGAGCTGCGCTAGTACACATATTGACGCCTCCGCCTCGAAGTGACACCAAGTGAGAATTTCACTAACTGCATCATTTCAGACGCGTACGGACGGATACTATGGCAATGGCGCCCCCCTCAGTCAGGTCGCCACAATGCATATAGCTAATGCTATTCGAGAGCGATCCCTAGTGGCAGGGAGGTGTGTTTACAACACTAATTTTCTGTATACAAACTGGAGTAATGTAAAACAGTAGGGCCACCTCTTGCAGTATTTTCAGTTAGTGAGAAGTTTTGTTGATTTTTTTGAAACCACAGTCTTCTTGAAGTTCCAGTTTAAAACGTTAATACCGTAGGCCTAATATAGAACAGGTCGTGAACAAATGAAGATGACCGTATTTAAAGATAACAGTGCGTAGATAATAAGACATTATAAAGAGGGGGCTTTGGAGGATCCTTGAACTATTCAACTGCACCGGTATGGTGTCAGCCCTGCATACATAGGAAAGCGCAAAAAAACAGAAGCATGAATTATTACAGCTAAATGTTTTCTATGTGTGCAGGACTGAAATACTTTATGCATGATACGCTGCAACAATACGACAATGTCGTTTTGACTAGATTTTTCGGTTCAAATGCGCGGATTGGGAGATTGATGGAAGTTAAAACGCTGGTCACGCAGGATACGCGCTGAATTGACGT
This sequence comes from Mormyrus iriodes, assembly GCA_011763525.2. Lineage (NCBI taxonomy): Eukaryota > Metazoa > Chordata > Actinopteri > Osteoglossiformes > Mormyridae > Mormyrus > Mormyrus iriodes. The sequence continues at coordinate 29,947,151 of JAAGVU020000061.1, read as the reverse complement.
GTCTTCACTGTCATGCTGATGATGGTAAAGTTGGGGGTGGGCAGCTTGGGCTGCGATCAGACGGCAGTCGGATTTTGTAAACAGCATCATAAAATATCCGTCACTCCTGCAGCACGACAGTCTCCTTGATTTGAATGCTTTGCAAAGTCATTAGACACGCTGATGCACAGAGCTTTCAGACAAGCTCGAAACCATTAAACATAAATTCAGCACAGGTCGGCCCATCTCTCAGCAAATTTAGGTCAGTTCTCCTTTTTTTGGCAGTGTTCTCCCTTTTTAACTTGCAACTTGTTTCCGGGTTAGAAATTTGTACCTTGGCCCACTCAGAACTCACCTCGCAGGACTATCTCTGCGTCCTTTATAACCTTCGGCTCTTGGCAATGTTCCTTTTACAGTAATCAAAACATTTTTATAATCAATACATTAATGTTCTATCACTGTACAGAATATAAAAAAATATATTAAAAACCCTAACATACAGTATATGTGTATATATTGATATGTACGTATGTATAATAACGTGGAAAAGTCAAAGAAAATGCTTAAATGATCTTGGTGTAAAACTATGATGACTGCCTTTCAAAATCTCTCCTAAAGTCACCATAGTGTTTGCAGTACTCATCCAATACAAGTCTTTAACGACTTGACCTCTAGCATACCATGTTTTGCTAATCGATATCTCACCCTGTTTAACTAACTGAATTAATTCATTAAGTGATCTTGGCTGGGGTGCCCCTGAGAACAGGTTTTGAAACTGAAACAGTGTTCTTCTAACTAGTCCACCAGATGACAGTCTCTTTTTCAATAAAAGAAGAAATTCTTTTTAGTTTTTATTGTGTCACTTGTTACTATTAATTTGCATATGTTCTAATGATAATTTTTCCTCCCCCTAAGCAAATATAGTCTTACTACCCAAATAAATAGTTTTAAATGTTTTCTTTGATTGCCTATGACTTTTACATAGTACTGTACAGAGTATATATTATGGCACAAGGGAAAATATAATTTAGAAAATATTGACATTATTTCAACACCAATATTTCAAGGACAGGATGTCAAAAATGCAACATGTACTTATCTGGTTGAAATTAATTGTATGATTTGGAACTCTTCTCTAAGTATATAATATTAGTGTCTGTAACACTGTAACAGCCTAATGTTATGTTCATTTAACATTATGATGTTAATGTTATAATGGAGACTAGTGTATGTAGGGTGTGGAATTAAGTGTTAACTGTCACACCCAGGGGCACTGGAGAGATTTTGGAAGTGCTGGGGACCAAATAGTGAGCAAAAGGTCTCAACTTTTAAGCTTACCCAACCATTCTTGGTGAGGCATTTGGCATGATTTGGGCTAATTATTTATTACACTAAATATTTTGATTGACACTGGCTGACATACCTACACTATTTATTATATGGGGTTGCCAGTTACCTACATATGGCCTAGTGGACAATAGTCTAAAGAACAGATAGCTCCACAAACAGAATGCACAAAGTCAGCACAAATGCAGCAGATGTAGATCTTTTGGAATAAGATGTTTTCAAAAGTAACATCATTGTTTGAGTTATTTATCCTTTGTTACTGCAAGCCCGGTCTTTCTACATTGATAATGGCGATCAATAATAGAATGTTTGATTTAGAAAAAGCTGTAAAATGGTCCAGTTTTAACCAGCAAGACAGCACGTTATTTCTGTTTACCCTCGTTCAGAACGAGAGAACGCGAACCTGAAAACTTGCGCGCTTCACCTGATTAATTAACCTGTCCACATAATATAACCTACACTGGGTTTGCTGCTCTCACGATATAATACACGTGTAGTCTCCACTTTCCCCTGTATAAACAAACAATTGGAAAAATTTCTAAATTATTAATACTGCAGTGTCACTGACGGGTTTTTATGCTGGGCACCTCATTTGCATCTCCCGTCATGCCCGTCGTAGATTGTATATAACCCCTCTGTATTATCTGCTGTAAATACTTGTGTTGTGATCCCGATTGTTGTTGTGTGCCTACCTGTGCTGCCCGCTCCTCATGTGTCTCAGTTATCTTTGTAAATTCTTACCATTTGAGTTACCTCGTGTTTGTAGTTTGACATTCACTCCGTTTCCCCTGTAATAATGTTGGAATAACATGATTTGTTCTTGTTCGCTGGTTTATTCCTGTATCCCAAGATTTGCTATTGCTTAATTGCAGGTTTCTAAGAATTCTTTTCAGGGCTGAAATGAAAAATCTTTTTACCCACTAAATACACTTGTGAGGCTCTATGGCTGCAATGTCTGGGTGTCCTCAGTTCGACGCCACATTGGTGTCAGAAGTAGGATGCCACTACCAGCCCCACTGGTACTGCTGCAACAGACCCAGAGAGATCTAGAGGAAGACATCACAAGGGCTGGAGCTCTATGGTGGACCTCAGAGGGAACGGCGGCTAAAGGCAGCAGAGGGGGTGAATGGACCAAGTGAATGATGGAGGTAGGAAGAAGCCGAAGGGTCATTGCTGAAAGCAGCCTCACTCACTACCCCACGGGCAGTAGCCATCCAGCTCCCCAAGTACAGCGGAGACCAGCCATGGCAGCTGTTCGAGGACCAGTTCGAGCTTGCTGGGATGGCGCGCAAAGGTGGAGGTCTGTAGGCCATCCTAGATACTGCAGAGCTGAAAGAAGCACCGAAGCTGCGGTTTGGGAGCGGCAGAAGGGAAATAAAGGCCTGTCAGCTGTTCAGTGCCTGGTGGCAATGCAGAGGAGAGCAGCTCAGAGTACTAGCTGCCGACATCTGTGCTCTAGCCTGCCAGACTTATCCTGACTGCCTGGAGGCTGTACTAGAAGATTCCTCTCTATCCTCCCAGATCACTTGCAACAGAAAGTGCGAAGCAGAGACGAACGAGGCAATCTTCAGCGCAGCACCTCCAGAAGATGCTACAGTATGGTCAGCAGCCTGGAGGACAGCGACAACTCCGCAGTAAAGTTAGCCCAAGACTGCAAATCCCATGACCCCACATCACTTGCAGCCATCACCCAGGTAGTCATGAATCAAGTGGGGGGCGGGGGCACAGGGAGGGAAAAGGCCCGGAAAAAGATGGCTTTCACCCTTGGGTGGGGCCTGTGGCAGTTCCGGGTTCCCCCCTTTGCGCTCTGCAATGCACTAACGATCTTTGAGAGGCTCATCTAGTGGGTGTTTGAAGAGATCCTGAAGAGCCGTTGCATGGACGATCTGCTCATCCACGTGTCCACCTTCAGCGATACAGCAGCTAACCTGCAACAGGTGTTCAGAGTCATCCAGTGGGCAAAGCTGTGGTTTAACCCGGCTAAGTACAGCCTCCTGCACAGGGTGGTCAAGTTTCTGGGTTATGTCATCAGCAAGAGGGGGGCTGTGATGGACCTGGACAAGGTGAAGGAAGTAGAGGCCTGGCTAATTCCCTGTACAAAACTGCGGAGCTTCCTGGGCCTGGCTTCCTACTACAGATGGTTCACCTGGGTCTTCACCAACATCACCGCCCCTCTGCATTAACTGACCAGAAAGGAGACCACCTTCCTGTGAGGCCCTGACCAGCAGGCTGCTTTCAACCAGCTGGGGACTGCCCTCGTCTTTGCTCCAGTCCTGGTGTGTCCCGACCCCACCCTACCATACATCGTGGACATGGATGCCAGCAGCACCAGCATCAGAGATGACCGGATGCGGAGTGGGCCATCGCTTACTTTAGCCATTACCTCAGTTGAACTACTGTGTGACATAGCGGGAGCTCCTGGTGGTGGTGGCAGGACTGTCCTAGTTCTGTCCATACGTCTACGGCAGCCAGTTCCTCCTGGGGACCGATCAAGCTTATGAGCTTCAAGGAGCCAGAGAGATAGGTGGCATGGTGCCTGGAAAAATGGCAAACCTTCCAATTTCAGATCCAGCACTGGGAGTGCCAGCACTTTGTCCATGCAGATGTCCTGTCCTAGTGTTCCTGTGGTGGTGGTTGTGGGCACTGCGGGCAGCTGGAGACTAGGCAACTGACTGGGTCTGAACTTGGGCAGGCTTTGGGAGTGTCAGAGAGTCCAGGGCCAGAGGCGATGAGGTCTCTGACACCAGACTACCCAAACAATGGTAACCGGGATCCCAAGAAGGACAGAGTGGGGAGCAGCACTGGAGGAGGTGCAGAGCTCAAAGTCAGAGCATACCTCCGCATCCCAGCAGTTTTAAGGTCTTCAGCCTGCAGGACCTCAAGAAGGCACAGGTTAGGGACCCCATCCTAGCTCGTTGGCTGGGCTGGCTCCATGAGGGCAGGAAGCTGGGGTGGAAGGAGCTGTGGCGTTGTACCAGTGCAGACAGTGTAGCTGCTGCTGGTCCCGAAGTCGCTTAGGAAGGCAGTGCTGTGGAATCTGTGTGGGCCTCCAGGAGTGGGGCACTTCCGGGTCACGAAGACCCTGTGCAGGCTCTGGCAGCAGTTCAACTGGCCAGGCTGATGCCTGGACGTCAAGCTGCTTGTACACTGCTTTGACACCTGTATAGCTCACAAGGGCCCCCACTACCACTCCTGGGCCCCTCTTCAATCCATGTAGTCCTGCAGCCCCATGGAGTGTGTCTCACACAGACAGTGTGGCTGCTCTAACCTAGGCTCTGAAATGAAAATCAACATCAAAATGAACATCGACATGGTCCGCAGCCACGATGCACAAGCCACGCAGCCGGTGTGTCCTGGGCATTACATGCAGCATAAACAGAAATACTGTCAGACTAATGAAGTGAACCATGCCACTGGAGGTATGATTGGAATTCTCTCAATCTAATTAAACAAGAGGCGAAAATATCTGTATATTTGCTATGTTTTACGCAGTGAAAACACATTTGTTTGAGGTGTGTGTGTGTGTGTGTGTGTGTGATTTATTAATAACTGCAGCGGAAAGCTCATGTCCCGCCCTGGCTTGTCTGGTGTTGTATGACGGTTCAATGAAACTTTGCCCGCTTTGGAAACCAGGGACAGCACAGACTGCGCAGTCTGCCGTTTTTCTGAATATACACATTAATCATAGAATAATCCTCGGAACCGCGGCATTATGTCTAGAGCAGCGAAAAGACTGAAAATGGTCCTGAGTCACCTGGATCATCCTTCGACCAATCTCGTATCCTTCCCCGGCTTTTGGCCCGTCCAGACCGTCGGGATACGGAAGGCTGCGCCGTAGCGCAGCCCACATAGTGCGCTGCAACTTAATAGGCAAGCTCGAGGCATACGATGGGGACGCTAAGGCCTTGCTTTTTCATTATTGTTTTTTGTTTTCAGGTTCATATTTTGTTTAGTTTATCTTAGTTTTTACATAATTTAAAAGTTACTCACGCCGTGTTTAACCTTTTGGCTTCTTATTCGTTAACGATGCATTAAAGTAGCGTGATCTAAGAATTTTAACGCCGCACTGGAATAACGATTAATGCATAATGCGTTTTCTTCAGCTTGAATATAGGCTACTTGTAGAATAAAGCATCTGAAAAAAACATCTGAACAACTTTAAATCCGCTTCACCTTGACCGTATTCAGATAACGTCTTCTACTTCTGCGCCATCGGTGTCCTCGCATTATGCTTTACCGCTGCGGTGAGATGCTTTTAATTACTATAAAATTACTGAGTTTCGATATAGTTTTTCAGCTGAAATATTTCAGATCAGTATAAACCGTTAAGCACTTGGACCTTGAAAGTGATGCTGATCAAATTGATTTATCTGAAGTCCAGCACCAGTTTACATGTTTGTAAAGCTGGGATTTACTGAAGCAGATTGGGCACAGTGCAGTACCTGAGGAAAAGGTACAACAGCAACTACCACTCTGGGATTTCAACCTGTGACCATCTGTCCTTAATGATCCCACCAGTAAATATTATGCAGGTGGAAACTTTTATAAACAAATACCACTTATTCAGTCGTGTTACAAGTTCATTTCCATGATTAAGATGAACTTGTTTTTCCAGCACACTGGACATGGTCCAGATTGTCCTGGCCACTGAACTGAAGGCCGTCCTCTCGATGATTTACCATTTAGCAGTCATTAGTTCCAGGTGCTGTGAGCCAGCTTGCTGCTATATTGGGTGCCACAGGCATGCTGTTCTGTGAGATGGATTATGTTAATGGTCATTTCTGAAACAGAACTGGAAATAACTGTTAAAAAGAGACTAGCAAATGATGGACTGAGTTGTAGTAAAAGCTCAGTTTTTTTTAATCTGATTTCCAGGTACACCCTTGATAACAACGTCCTGACCCCTGAGCAAAGGATTTTCTACGAGGAAAATGGCTTTTTGCTTATTAAGAACCTGGTGTCTGCAGAGGATATAGAAAAATTCAGGTAAGCCAGTGAACAACCATAATCGACAAAATCTCCTAATTTGTTCCAGCAGTAAAAAACAGGTTCCTGTCATTTGTGACAATTTTCAGTTGTCTGTGCACATCATAGCATGGTCCTTTGTGGAAAATCCATGACCACCCTTGCTTCTAAGTGTATTTCGCCTGGTAGTTTAACCAGTATATCAAACAAAGACTTATATTAACAGAATATAATAGCTAGTACAACATACATTAGTTAGTAGCTAGCTTATAGCATAAACTACTTTTTATTTTTGAAAAACAGATGCACGTGTCTTCACATTTTCCATGTGACAGTCACATGACCTTGCCTTAACATTACGGAACTGATCTCAGAAAATGTGCATCGTAGGAGATGAAAATGGGATTTGACAAAATGAATTCTGTTTTTCCAGTTTGTTTAGTTGCTCTGTAAAGCTGTGTGTCTTTAACTGGTTCACAAATTACCAGTTTCCTTTAGCATACAGAAACAGTCTAACTCTATTGTGATGATGAGGATGATTATAATTAATAATAATAAATCAACCAGTGCAGGATTATGGTGAGCCAGTTCCAGGAAGCATACAGTGTTATGATGATATTGATTATGTTAATAATAATAATAATAATAATAATAATTATTGTTGTTATTTTGTTGCTTCTCTAACATTTTCTTCCTCCCGTGGGGACAATTTTATAGGAGGACAGCGTTACACAGAAACAGGTCACCATTTAAGGTGTAGTAGCAGTGCTGTTCTATGGACTGATGACCTTCAGACCGATGCCTTTAAGCTCCGAGCCATCTACTGGCTCCAAAAGTGTAGCATGCAACTGAATGGCCTCTCTGCCATAAAGCAGACGTTTCACAACATGTTTGGTGACAGAGTGAACGATGCCTGGTCGACTGATCAAAGGGCAGCTTTTGATCCGTTTGGCCAACCTGCCAAACAACATTATCTCTGCAGTAAATACCCCGTCTTGCCAATCCAGACAGACTGAGTGATGTCAAGCTTCTTTCGTTTTAGAGTAATGTCAAATGGCAGCTGTCTCAAGCAGGTGCCACCTGCAGGCAGACATGAGTCTCTGCACCTCTGAATCCTGAAGGTGGTCTTGCTCTGTGGCATCAAGGCAACTTGGTTTGGCTGACGCCTGTCTGGTTCTCAGCCACACTAGGAAGTCGTCTCAGATGTATGCCCTGATGTCTGTCTGTCTGTCCTCTTAGGGTGGAGTTTGAGCACATCTGTAAGAAGGAGGTTCACATCCCAGGTCTGACCATTATGCGGGATGTGGCCATAGCCAAGTCAGAGTTTGTCCCTCACCAAAAAGCGGTGTCCAAGCTGCAGGACTTCCAGGAGGACCCGGAGCTGTTCCGCTATTGCGCCCTGCCTCAGGTCTGCAAGCAGGCAACAAGCATCTCCAGGGGTTAAAAGATTCAAGATTCAAGAGATCTATTTGCCATTTGTACATGCATAAACAGTACGGGTACATAGGAATTTTTGTGCAAAGCTGTTAAACAGTCAGCAGTAAATAACAGAAATAATAAAGCCAGGATAACAAATAAGGACACAAGATAAGTAAATTAAAGACAATGTAGAATACAATAAAAATGAAAATAAAAGATAAAAATAAAGAATTAAAAGTTAACAACACAATAAAAGTATTGCACATTGGAAAATATTGCACCATAATGCTACAGTAAAACAGTGTTAAGCATACTCCCCCACCTCTGACACACTGATGCCCTCAAGCCCCTCCCCAAGGCCTGACACACTACTGGCAGTCTCATTATGGCCTAGTTTTTGCTATGTCGACCGCTTTGCTTTGTTTACCTGTGCACCCCGTCTGTTAGATCCTGAAGTACGTGGAATGCTTCACTGGGCCGAACATCATGGCCATGCACACCATGCTCATCAACAAACCGCCTGATACAGGTGAGTTTCCAAACTCCGCTCTCCTTCCTGTCAGCACATGGCACGGCTGTGATGAAGCTGTTACAACATTTAAAAACATATGTGATACCCCACAGTCAGAGGCAAGTGACCTTTTACTTACATCTTCTTACTTACTTACATTGACACTGCTGATTTATTCAGGTATATATTAGCGAAGAGCCAGTTATTGTGATTATGCTTTTTATTCAAGTTTTCAATAGAGCATGCACAAACATAAAAATGCAACAAGAATTCTTTTTACCTAAAATAAGACAAAACAAAAATGAGTAATAATAACACACAGAGAGGCAGATCTGAGAATAAACACAAATCTCGACAAGGACATCACAATGATAATAATACATAAACATTAACGGTGCAGAATGCTTGTAATAGATAAGCAAAGTCCCTTCCATGCAAGAACTGTGCATAAACTAGCTCTATTCCATCTGGCAGTAGTCTCTGCCAGTGGAGTGATATTAAGCAAGGATCTGATCCAGAAACATTTCAAATTTGTGTCTGGCTTGAACCACAGCTGCAGGTTTGTTTTTTCAGCGGCAGTAAAGTCTACAAATGCCAGACACATTTCACAGTGGGGAATGTCCAAGTGAAGAGATGTCATTTAATAAGCAAAGACTAGGGTCAAGCATGAGATCAGTGCCAATACACTTGGACATCATTTGAATGACATACTTCCAAAATGAAGCTATGCTTGGACAATCCCAAAACATGTGAAGGAAAGTAGCTGTGGAGTTTATGGCATACATTGCAATGTGGGCTCTGGGAAATGTTAATTTTGAAGCGTCTGTATGGTATCAATGAATATTCTTGTAATGGATTAACTGATATGCTAAACAGTTTGATGTCAGGTTTAAACTGGACCATTTGTTTTTGTAGTCAGTCTGGACACCCATCAATACCACTTCCTTTTTCCATACTGAAACTATTACACAATGCTTTCATAGAGGTTACTTCTAAGAAGTTGTATAATTTTGCAACGACGAACCGGGAGCCATTATTAGGATCAATATGAATGGACGGTGAAAACCTAGTTGTAAGAATTTTTCCTGTCTGGATGGGGAGCAGGAACCAACAAGACACAACACTATCATTAACTAGGGACAACAAGTTGATTACGTTTACTCCTCACAGAGTTTACTCCCCTCTCCCACTACACCTGTTTAGTAGGTGTCAGCCATGCTCCAGTAGGTTATGGCTATTTGGAAAATGGCAATGTGAACTGAGGTTATATATTTATTATATTAAAATATTAAAACAAAAAGAGCTCTTGTATTGGAATCTGTATCGGCAGTTGTGTATTGGATTCAGATTGGAACTGAAAAAATGTGTATTTGCCCATCTTTTAAAAAAAAAAAAAGAGTTGCAACCCAAAGTTGTATTTAGCCAAAGTAAACTATAGCCAAATAGAACTCATCTACCAATAGAGTCTGTCAAATAAGTTGATGGTGCTTCTGTGAGTTATGCCAACAGACGTAAAGCAGTGTTGACAAATCACTTGCTTTTGCTCAATATTGTCTCTGTGGAATCCAAAATATCTCCATACATTGGAAGACAAATCTCTTTGTTCTCCTCCTCCTTACGTATATTTGTTAAATTTCTCACAAACACGCCAGGCTGTCTATGAGTGCGCCCAACTTCCCGAACAGAAATTGATTCTGATTGGCTCAGAGAACGCATGCAGAGCTCATGCAAAAGCAGTGGCAGTAAACTTTACACTGATACTAGGTAATCCTAAGAAGGAACCATCATTAAAATTGTAGAGTTTCAGATCAGCGATCAGAAAGATCAGAGTTTTCACTCTTATTGTGCTAAATGCAATGTACTGTGTATCAGTACATTGATTATAAATCATGACAACCCTAGTTGGCAGCTGAGCAGATCTTGTGAAGCTAGACCACTGACTTGGTTTCCTAACAGGGAAGAAGACATCCCGTCACCCCATGCACCAGGACCTGCACTACTTTCCTTTCCGACCCGCTGACTACATCGTCTGTGCCTGGACCGCCATGGAGCCCATCCACCAACGGAATGGCTGCCTGGTAGTGCTGCCTGGGACCCACCGAGGCACCCTGAAGGAGCATGACTATCCAGAGTGGGAGGTCAGTGTGCCTGCAGGAGGGTGGTGCTGATGGGAAGGGTATATATGGAGGTAGATGTCCCCAAATGAGAGCTGGGTGCAGACCCAAAAGCTGTGGATGGTGCTGTTAATTTAAAATGGTGTTAGTTCTAATTCAGTTCTTGCCTAATTATCTACTCTCTTTTCATGCTGTGAAGTTTTGTTAACTTTATTTTGCTGCAAGCAAAGGTCTCTCACCTAGCAGGGAAACTATAGCTTCTTCTCATCTCTTTGTGCTTCCCTCTCACGTTCCACTGGCATCCAGGGTGGGGTGAATAAGATGTACCATGGCGTGCGGGACTACAACCCGAACCTGCCCAGGGTTCATCTAGAGATGGAGAAAGGAGACACGGTGTTCTTCCACCCTCTGCTGATCCATGGCTCAGGAATGAACCAGACTCAGGGCTTTCGGAAGGTAACCGTCTGATACAAAACACAGTGTAGATCTCAGGCTCTGGATCAATGGATCTCTGGGTTCTTTAAAAAAATGTTCCATCCTAATGTTTGAGCGTGGGGATCCAATAGGTTTTAGAGAATACATTTGAATTAACATTCGGCAAAATAAATAATTTTTGTACATTTATGTACAAGCCCACGGAAATTTTCTCAAAATCATAACCTGTGGACTGATTGAGTTTTGGAAATTTGCTCTTCAATTATTTTGTTGTTACGATCCCCAGTCTAGGGTTGGGGATCGACAGAAAGGTTTGGGAAGGGGAAGGGGAGAAAACGGGACAACCGGGGAACGGGAAAAGGGAATACAGGAAACAAAGGGTTCTTTCTTTATAGTTTTTATTTTTATTCACAGGGACGATTTCCAACACGAGGTATAACAAACTGCGGGAGTGACCCAGACTAATACAATAAACAAAACAGTGAACAAACTAAACTGATCTTCCCCGTGACAGAGAGAAACGAAACAACAAACACAGTCACTATCTTTCTATCCAAAGCGAACACTTTCAGCACACTTATGAAAACAGAACGGCAGTCACTCCGCACGAACGTTACGCACATACACGGAAAACACATAAGTCGAAGCACAGTAACCAGAGGGGCGAGTGAGGATCGTAGTCAAAGGATAGCAAAGGGTCGGAACCAGAAATCAAGCAGATCGAGCAAAGGTATCAGAAAAGGGGTGAAGCGGAAATCGGAAACCAAGAACCAAAACAGTCATACACGGTAGGCAGAAACAAGCAAAGGAAGCAAAGGCAAAAGCAAAGCGAGAGCTAGACAGCGAGAGACTGAGGAGTAAATTCAGAGTGGCTAAATAGTCCGGGTCCAAGGCTGAAGGTCAGAGGGCGAGGAGGGACGTGGCGAGGGTGTGGCGAAGAACTAAACGAGCAGGGACGAAGTCGAGTGGAGAGTGGCGAAGTTCGGCGAGGAGAGTGGCGAGACGGACGAAGGGGAGCGAAGGGAAGACGAAGGGGCGAAGACTGTCGAAGGGATGGCAGGCAGGCGAAGGGGAGCGAAGGCAGGCGGAGGGATGGCGAAGTCTGGCGAATGGTGGCGAGGGCCGGCGAAGGCTGTCGAAGGGATGACGGGCGAAGGGATGACGAAGGCGAAGGGTAGTGAGCGATGACGGATGATGACAGCAATAGCTGGTAGTGTCCCAGTGTCCGGAGGGGGAGAGTGCACCACGAACTCGGGGTTCGTAACATTGTTGTTGTTGTGTCATTGTTAAAGCTGCTGTACGTGCACAGATGTTCTGTGGACCAGTAAGGTTTCCACTCACAGGTGTAGGTGACATTTCGAGGTTTGTTGTTTCTGCCTGCCACTCCCTCCCCAGGCCATTTCCTGTCACTATGCCAGCGCGGACTGCTACTACATTGACGTCAAAGGGACAACACAGGAGAACATTGAGAACGAGGTGCTGGAGATAGCAGCCCAGAAGTATTCCCTGAATAATGTCAAGTTTCAGGTGGGAACTGAAGTGAACATCCCAGCTTACCAGCATGACATTACAGATTCAAGAGATCTTTATTGTCAGCCCACTAATGTACATGTATACATCTGGGATGAAAGATCTCTTCCTGAACCCCATAGTGCTGCATTTGCATATTTACTAAACAGCATACTATGACATACTAACATTTACTCGACGATATATTTTACATGCCACGTTTATACAGTGACTAGACGATATACTACATATTGTACAACTCATTCATCACTCTAACAGCATGTTTAGTAAAGTGTTTATTAGTAAATCCTTACTGTGATTTAGTGTTCAGATTTGAAGTTTTCCATCAGTGCTGGTGGTCTGGCATTCCCTACAGGGTCTCGTGGTGCCGCAGGTCACGCTGCACCATCCAGGTAAACTAATTAGGACGTGCTGTTTAAGAACATAAATGTTCGAAATACTGAAGTAAAACAAAAACTTGCAAAACCTAAAATAATTTTTTCACATGAGTTTCACTTCTTCTGAGCTAACCTTGGTGTGGGAAGGACAGCCTTTCACTCTGAGTGACCTAGGAAGGCAGTAAGAGCCCCAGATAGGAAACTCATTCCTCTGAAGGCATGCAATGGTGATTGCTGTTCCGCCTGACATTTGTGTAATGGAGCTTCGTAGCTGGGCAGGAAGTAGCCTCACAAGGGGACATTTCGCAGGGCGAGACTGTGTTACGGCAATTGACCTTCGTAAACGGCAGCATTCTACATGGGAAAGTTAGATAACTCTTTGTGAAGTAGCGCATTTATGTTGCTGCTGTAAATCAGTAGCTGATTGAAGACTGCAGACACAGCTGCCATCAAATAACCAGGGTTCTCACTCTTGTGTTACATTCTTTTTTATTTTTTAGTGAACACTTATGCCTCTGCTCTGTGTGTGTGGACTTTGCATGTTGTTCCTGGGTACTCTGGTGTCTTCCTGTGAGTCCAAAGACATGTAGTTAGGCTAATTGGTGTCTCTAAATTAGCCACAGTCTCTGAGTGTGTGTGCATGTCCGTGCCCTGCAGCAGACTACCTCCCAACCAGGGTGTTCCCCGGACTTCTGCTCTCTGCTCCAGATCCCCCATGATCCTGTTAGTGGTCAAGTTGGGGGTCAAATCTGGTGGGGGCAGGAGGGAATCAGATCCAGATGCAGTTTGCCACTTGAGTACCCCTGATATAGTCGGTACAGTTACCTTTATGTGAGAGATATTACACAGAACAATTCAGGGGGGTGGTATATTTTCAAAGGGGATGGTTTTTGTCATTTTTCCCACAGGGGGATGGCATGTACATCCCATTACAACTCGAGCCCTGCTTGTATTGGACTGATGTTTATGATGTGCTTTATTTTCAGTTAAGGTTCTCATTCTGCTTTTTTTGGTACCATCTGGCATACAGGACGCCTGGGCTTTGAGGGGCCGCCTTGTGCAGGGGGAGCGGACGTCAATGTGAGGGTAGCTGGGACAACTGAGCCCTTTTCTCTGCCACTTGAAGCTAATCCACGTGGATGATCGGTGCCGTCCAGGGGCAGACCATCCCGCCTTCCCGACGCCTTCTGTGTAACTGATGTCACTTTGCCTGAATGATGAATGTAAATCAGTGGCTAATTTGAAGGAGAAGTCTGTGGGTTTAGGATTTGAGATCAGTAGCACTTTATTTTCTCCAGTTCTCTAATAGTGTCTTCACTGGATTGTTTGTAATTTGGGTACGATTTTAGTGATAAAAGGGACATTTACAGGTTTTTAACATAGTCTATGACATTTCTAATGTGCTGTACTAATAGCAATATATGTATCAGCATTAGAATGCCTTTATTGCATGGTTGCATTTTTACAGTGAATGGTGGGAGGATCTTGTGCCCCCATTGCTCAGTGGGCTGTGAAATACTGTGATTAAGTTGAAATTCACATTAATAATGACTAAGCTTTTCAAAGCACTTAAAAGAATATACAGTGGGATGGGTGGAGTGGATGAAAACAGTAGTATGTTGCCTTAAATAAATCCATTAATTGCCAGAGTTAATCTGTCCATGATTTTATTAAACACTGGCTTTGTTCTCAAGGAGCTTGTTTCAGATGATCAATCAGAATTAATTTTGTTAAAGAGTCGCATCACTGTAACACAGTGATTGCTATTTTGTTGTGAGTGACAGCTCACGCTCCTTCCCTCTGTATGACTGTATTGTTTAACGGAGAAAGGCGTAATCTTAAATGTCACTAATTGACATTTCTTTAGCGGTTACTGTAACAATACACTTTATAGCCTGCTGTTAACCACAGAGTCTCCAGAGGTGCTTTCCCACTTTTTTCCAGAACCAGGACTTTTTTTTCAGGAACGAGGAACTTCTGTTGCATACCCACTGCAGGAACTTGGTTTTATTGTAGTTCTGGAGCCCACTTTTTAGTTCCTGTTCTGGACTAGGTACTTCTCAATAGACCACAAACTACTAGTGTAGGCCTTACAGTGATAAACTTGCTGATTGGTTGACCACAAGCACCAACTTTAACCTGGAAGTTACGCAGAAGTGAGGGGAAAAGAGATGGAAGTAGTGAGGCAAAAATTGAGCAGGTGGAATTATTTTTAATTGCCTCAGTTATATTAAATGCATAAATGAATAGCGTTTGTTTGTGTCTCTATACTTCTGTATCGGAAATTTTGATCGGTAACCGCTACGCTGTTGTCTAATATCACTGGTTTTGGCGGCAAAACTTGCCAGCATTTTTATTCTCATTTGGTTGCATAACAGGACCAGGAGCAGATGAAAGACTATAACTGCCAATGAACCCTCATGCCAGTTGTTTTTTTTTTTTTAAATTTTATTAGGAATTTTTTTATGTGTATGCCCCTGCAGGACACCAAAGCTATAATGAGTCAGTGTTATATAAGGGAGTTCAAGGGGTTATAGATACATGAACAATCTTGGAATATATGAGACGTTACTCAGTATGCGTCAGGAGCAAAGCGGTCACCTGTGATTCGCTGAAAAGAGAGCCAAGGAAAACCAGCCCTTAACTTGGTACAAGGCAAAGCATCTCTTACACAGGCTTGTGCCCACTTGTTGTGGTAAGGTAATGGTTTCTTCATTCCTATTTCCATAGCAGACCAGGCCGCCGTCCCCCCACCCACTGTCTGAGACTACCCTGGCCCCCAGTGAACTGCGCCAACCCCTGCCTCATTCGAATGTGCTTACTGGACAACCATGAAATTAACTGTCAAGCATGTTACGATGGAACTTGATCTCGCCTATGTTGGAGAACCTGCTAACGGCATAAAAGCGGATTCTTGAGGGTGTGTGGTGGTACTGGGATGGGGGGCAGGTAAAGGAAAGCATGCCCCTCCCCTACCTGGAGGACTGGGAAAGAAAACCATACCAGGTTCACAGTCTGTCAGGCTGATGGCTGTTTCCAGACAATTTTTGCTGCTAGTAAAATGCTATAATTAAGGAGGGGGGTGTCTTGGGAGATTTACCTCACAGAGCTGACTCTTGCCCTGAAGAACAGATTACTGAAAAGGACCCTT
>JAAGVU020000061.1:29885658-29896879 GCA_011763525.2 Mormyrus iriodes | reverse complement strand
AGGAACACAAGGTAACGACAATGAGCTACAGCCGTGGCTGATTAGCAGCCCCGCCTGTGGGAAACACAAGGAATATACTGGTAGGGCAGGGCTGGACGTGACACATTCAGTGAGACCTTTTTATGGCACAGACATGGGCGGATTAACCAATTCGGGGGCTCTAGGCTGACATCAGAATGGACATTCAGGTGTTTCAGGTTTTAACTCTTTCATTTTCCCCAGTGGGGCCCTGATATTTGCAGGAGCCCTAAACTATATTAATCCATTCCTGGGTACAAAAACTGCCAGTGACAAAGTATTCATGGATCTTTCACGAGGTGCTTAAGATGACTCGATATGTATAAGTGTGTAAATCATTTTGTATGCATGGAATAATCTGCTCAACAACAACAACAACAATAATAATAACAGCATCCATCTTCCAAGTCCTGGTTGTGGGATTATAAAGATATTCCAGGGCAGGATTCACACCATCGTCACCATCCACTCACCCTTCACGTCCTTGTTCTCCTTTATTAGGGCCTCCATCTGCTGAAGAGTCTCCTCCTGCAAGCTACAGTCGCCCCCCGGCCTTTTCTCCTGCACCTGAGAGGGGACCGGCGGAGGATTGCTGTCCGACCTCTGATACACGGAAGTCATTACTGCTCATCAGAGATCTGTATTCCCAGACAAAAGAAAATGAAAGGTTAATTGTTACTTGCTTATTTGTTCAGTGAGCAATATCATTATAACTATCACTAATTAATTAAAAACGCTTGTTGCCATTCTCACGAAATATTTAAACAATTATCTATTTAAAGGAAAATTAAATCACGACAGCCTAGGTATTTCGCTGTACACGGTAAACGAATTGAAAATACATAAGTTAGTTTTTACTTCCATTTTCATTTCCCAATCATTACTTTGATAATACAGGGAAAACGATGAGGAAATTATTTTTGACTGTAAATACGACAGGTTTTACAGAAATTATCAAACAAATAAACGCCGTAGGAGGAATTTTCCGTCAGTAACCTACGAAAGTCTTTCTTTTCTCACTTGCGTAAACTGGTGTTACAGGAGTGAGCTGCCGTCCAGATTAAACAGAAAGTAAAACATTGTGACGTAACCTGTCATAGTCACGCGGGAACTCCTGACATTATTCTGATGGATATTTTCCGGTTTTCGACCCGATGTCGAAACTATTATTAGAGTTACTGACAGAGCTTCTTAATAAATAAATAAATTGATTAATAAATTTAATTCCTCCTCTTATCTGTGTCAGTGTTGCATGTTCTCCCATCAGTATGTTTGCGCTGTTTGCTGTCTGGGATTGGCTCCAGTCCCTTGGCGAGTTTCAAGCCCCCCAGCACTGCAGAGGTACTTCTAGGGTCGCGAGCCAGCCACCTTCACTTAGTCTCGGAGGGTGCGTGGTGCATGCATGTGAAATCGGCTAGCTAGTCGGCGCTCCTCAGAAGTTGGCGCCCTAGGCGACCGCCTGTGTTGCCTATAGGATTGACCGGCCCGGCCGCCCCCACCGAAACCCTGATCAGGGTAAGCAACTCGAAGATGGACAACAGCAGAGTTCCCGAATCGGGCTACGAATTACAATTGAGGGATGATTAAACCAACACACAAATTAATCAGGAAAACGATTAATCACGTGTGATGATCATAATATTTCTCCCGTTACTATCAATCACCAGTAGATGGCACTGCTACCCGGTAGGTAATATTATGAAGAACAGTAGGGAAGAAAACGCACCGTGTACTTTCATAGTGCGTGTCATCAAAGCATTTCCTTCGAATAAGCACTGAGAGTGCCATTTAAGCACTTAAAACAACGCAAAATATATACTGCCTCCATTTAACAGAGTCCAATACTCCGCTCCTGCTTGATAACATCTGCAAATTGGAAAATTGGATTGCACTTCCACGATAAATCTCTGTGACTCATCTTTGTCTTGCGCTGAACGGAAGACTAAGCTTCATATTCCCGTCCTCTTCCACACTGTCAATATTTTTAAACTTTTTTTTAAAGTCTTTCTAAAGTATCGAAAAGTATCTCGCAACAGTCATATAAGTGCAATAAGTCAGAACACCTCGGCGTTTAGACAAAGTGATAGTCTGTATGTAATAAAAAATATATATTACTGTGTTAAAAATATAGAAATGTACATGATGTCTATACAGCCGCGCACAAAATGCTAAAACGTCGGGGTGGGGTGGTGGGGGGTGCAGTAGTATTATTATGGGACAGCCCGACTTTGAGGCCATCTGATTGGGCGCCGTCATGTACCCCCAGATTACTCGGTAACTTTTGGAACGTCTCAGCTGGGAGAGGAATCCCACGATCCGCTTCAAAAAGCTGCGTCAAAGCTGATGAGAGAAACTTATTACCTGGTGATCTGCTCTGGTAATGGATTACTTATTCATGCTCTGCATTCGTGTAATCAAGGAAAGGTTCATTACAGAAAAAGATAAATAAGACGCGTGAGAACTCAGTCCCGGACAGTAATTACTTTGATTAAATCAAATAACATCTGGTGATAAAATGATACAGTAAACCGATTGGCAAGTACTGATAGTTAAAAGAATTAAAGTAGACGGTGTCATATGTTGTAATTATAAAGGCAAGGTATTTATTTTTTATATTATTGTATACAGTGTGTTATGCATTGTAATATATTACTGTAAGACTTTGCAACCAGAAACTGGGAAATTTAAATTCACAAAAGTTGTCTTATCCGACAGTTGCATTTTCTTAGCGAACCCGGCGGGGTTAAGGAGGACAAGATGCTGCCGGCATTCTTGCTGACCCTGGGCTATGTGATATTTCAAGTCAAAGCCGGGTTTGGATGTCAACTACCTACGGAGTGGAGACCGCTTAGCGAAAGCTGCCGAGCCGAGCTAGCAGAAATTATCGTATACGCCAAGGTGCTGGCCATCCATCAAGAGGTATACGGGGCCAACGCCTACAACCACCTGCCCTACCTGTACGACGGAGCCGACGACGGGCTCTTCTATTCGGCGGAGATTGAGCTGCTCTGCGACCAGGCGTGGGGCAGCATGCTGGAGGTCCCCGCCGGCTCGCGTCTCAACATCACCGGCCTGGGATATTTCTCCTGCCAGTCGCACACGGTGGTCCAAAACTACTCCTATATTTTCTTCCTGAGGTAGGAACTGCATGCATCCCCACTGTGTCCAGATAATTTAGACTTGCAATTTCTATGGTAAATGAAATAACTAAATTAATATATTTCACAAGGTTCTCATGTTAGTATGCAAATGGTTAGTTAATATTAGCACATTGTGCATTATTGTTTGTAGTTTTGGCAGGGCTGTCCTTTTCTCTCGTCTAACATGCCTTTAAATAGCTTGTCATCGTATTTCCGTTATATACTAACATTAATCAATTGGCTCCTCTCTCAGTTATTAAAAGTTGTAGGGTAGATACAGTCATGACTTGGGTAAGAATTACGCTAAAATTCAAAACAATACATGGCAGTTGCACGCAAGGTGAAGTACCACGTTGTCTTGTTATTGTTCTCACAGAGCAGCCTTGACTAAATCCAAATTGTACCATTTGCGTACATTTGCGTGTATGAACACAAGGGGCAATATAAAAAAACCCCATCCCTTATAGACTCTCCAAAAACACTACACCTCTGCCCCCCACCCAATAACCCTTCCCTACTAAGAATGAGACTCCTGTGTTTAATAGCTTGTGGAGCCACCAAGAAATGACCTTTCCTTTTGTTTTTCAAATCTAACACCCGCCCCATTTTTTAATAGCTTACCACTAGTCTTCAGTCAACTCCCCTGTTAACTAGTTAAACAGTCTCTACCCCCTGGAGATAAGTTAAAGACCACACCCTATAGAACAATCAATATGAAAAGGCCAGGCTTGTTTCCTCCTCTAACCCTAAACCAAGCAGAGTGCTTTAACAGACACCCACCTGTTTTGGTAGATGGGAACTACCCCCAGGAAGTTTTCCTGTGCAGATGACCCTGCCATTTAGGGATGTTCACGGGAAAGGGCTACTTGGGGCCAGGGTTAAGAGTAATTATTACGTGACTAGCTGAGAAGGGAGCCCCGATGGCCTACCAGAGTTAAATCATATGAACCCTTGTGTTCAATAAACGAGTTTCAGTTGATGGAGGTCACTAAGGCACTCTGTTGTGTTTTTGGTTAAGCAAAGCTGGATGTTTTAGATGTGGGCTGTGTAGTATACATGGAATCTGCCTCAGGGTGTGTAGCGCACTGCCACTGGTCCCACTGGTACGGCGTATCACTGTCACCTCCGCTGGGTCTCGGTTCAGTTCAACATGACAGCATCGCACAGATGGGAAGGGTGAGACCCAGGCAGAGGGTCAGCGGTAATTACAGTGCCTCTCATTAATGTACGTCCCCTGAAAAAAGCAGTAATCAGAACCGACAGTGATTGTCTGCTTCTATCTTTGCCTTTTTCTCGACAACGTATTTGTGTTTAGCTGCGGAGGTTCGGGACCCTCGAATCATAACCTTTGACGTTGTGACTGAATGAGCCTAAAATTCAGTTAAAAAATTATTTTGTTGTGGCCTGAGCTTTTGATAGATACTGTAAGTCTACTTCGCCCTTTTGATGAAAACACTGCTTTCATCGAATAAATGGCTTTACTGAATTACTGGGAGCTGGATTTGGTATTTTCTTGGGGAATCAGAAGAATCTTGCCTAACACAAGACAAGTAGAAATAGCATGAGAATCCTGGATTGAGGGTAAGGAACCTGTAAAAATGTCGTGTGATAATGACAGGAGAATCATCTGAGACTCTCTTAGCTTTTCTTATTTTCTGTTCGTCATAGGATGGATGAAAACTACAATATCCTACCCCACGGGGTTAACTTTCAGGATGCCATTTTCCCAGACACCCAGGAGAACCGAAGGATGTTCTCCAGCCTCTTTCAGTTCTCCAACTGCTCCCACGGACTGCTGCTTCAGACCTTGACTCCTGATTGGGAGATACAGGAGGATAAC
This sequence comes from Mormyrus iriodes, assembly GCA_011763525.2. NCBI lineage: Eukaryota > Metazoa > Chordata > Actinopteri > Osteoglossiformes > Mormyridae > Mormyrus > Mormyrus iriodes. The sequence goes on along the minus strand of JAAGVU020000061.1, from coordinate 29,891,881 downwards.
CGGGTAACACACATTGTGGTCTGTCTCACACACAGCTTAGGTAAACAGCCAGACTTCTGAAGGCCTCACTACTGCAAAATTTCTACTTTTGGCCATGTTTTAGCTGACGAGCCTGGCAGCCGTTGGGGGGCGGCTGGTAGCTTTGGAATGCATTGTTGTCTTACAAACATGAACAAAAAATGATCACAACCTCACATACAGATACATGGCATGTTGTTGAATTTCAGGGTTATTTTGTGTACATCAGTCGGTACACACAAAACACACACAAAACAAACACAAAAATTCTGTGTAGCACTGAAAAATAACAAAAATGTTCTCCTCTTAAACACTTGCTTATAAATCCAGACGGCTGTGTACATGTTTGGATTGTCTGTGGAAGACACCTAAAATACAATAAATCTCCAAGTCGGTGACTCTGGTTGCCCTAGAACACTGCAGCACACTCATTTGGGTCCTGGTATTCATATACACCAGAATAAAGAAGCTTAATATGTTTTAAAATATTAAACTTAGGTTATTAGAGTTCCAGTTTCCTGTCTTCTTACCTGGGTCTTGTTCATTTCCCAGCAGTACATGGGAATATGGAGGCAGATATGGTCTTGCCATTATCTGTATACAAAATAGATACAAGTATTACTTCCTGCCATTTTCGAACATGTGAACACGCGTAAGGGTACTTTGGGAATATTTCCATTGTTGGTATGTGTTGACTGCTAGCTACCTGCCTTTAAGTATGGTGCAATCTGTTATGCTGTTTTGTAGCTTCTGGAAACCATCAATCTGCGGGGTCCATAATTTACTTAATTCAATTAAAGTTAGGAGCTTGATAGACCAACCGCAGATATGGAGGTCTTGGAGATCTTTATGATATTTCATAAGGGGTGTCTTCCTCAGGCCTTTGTGTTGCTAAACACTTTTCTCCATGAGGAATAACAAGATTCGTTCCTCCAGAAAATGCCCACTGTTTGCTGGCATCCCGAGGGGCAACGGAGCAGTTGGGAATGGGCCTCGCGTGCAGATGCCGTCCCTGCTCTGAACCACAGATGAAATTGGCACCTCCTCTGTAAACATTGTGCTCTCAGTCAGCACACTTTCAGGACCGCACAAACCACTGTGAAATATACAAGGAGATGGCTGAGGGCTGTAATTAGGAGGGGGAAGCGGGACAGAGGCGGGGGTCAAGGGTTAAGGATGCGCCTTGGGGCGCCTGCTTGTGTTGAGACATGCAGTGGTCATAACCGCTGGAGATGCAAGTCTCACAACGGGATGTGAGGTCTGGCAGGAGAGTTTGTGGAAAATCAGGACAGGTTTTTTTGTTTTTTTTTTTTGCTTTCAGAAGCAGTCAGAAGCCATCCTGAGACTAAATGGAAAAAAGAAAAAGTCAAAGAAGTACAATTTGAGAAAGATGTGGAAAGTTGTATTTCAGGGGCGTTTTGGTACAAACAGAAAACAGTCTCATGCAGAATTTCTTTGTATGAGTATTGATACTCTTTATACCCTGTACTTGATAAGGGGTTATCAAAGGTGGAATGAATGATGTTTACTGTTTCCCAAATAACGCCAAATGACAGGTAAAGACACAGGAAACATTGACAGGAGAAAACAGAAATTGGACTGGGAGTGGTGGAGATAAAGTGAGTAGGAAGAGGAAGACAGAGAGGCAAAGAGATGCAGGCTTTAATGTGTCTGTTCCCAGATGTTTAGGAAGACGACATCTGCTACATACATAGATGAAAGTGGTCAGGCTGCCATGACAACAGCCCATTGGTCTGGTTAAACCAGAGATAACAAGTCTAAATTCTTCACAGGAAAGTAGATGTTTTTTTTCCTGTGGGAGGGAAAGGGCTGCATGAACAAGCTCCCCCCTCCCCTCCGCCCCAGATATAGGTAGGCAGTATAGGTATACAAGTTTAGTCCAATTTCAGACAGGATGGAGACAGGTAGACTCCCAGTGATGTGACCCAGCTGAAAATTTTACACAAATGCCTCAAGCCCAGCCTAAGACCCAAATAGCATCTTCCCCGAACACACCTGAGTCCCCCCCCCACCTCCTGTGATCTGTGCTCTTGTTACCCAGGAAGTGTAGCTGTGATTTTAAGTCGTGTTCTGGGGGGTGGTTTCATTTGGGAGCTTCAGTAAAAGCGAAGTGAAAGTGATTTATATATAAGCCACTTTATTTAATACTGTCAAAATGATCAAACCAAGCAAAAGATGAGCAAATCCGCATAGTTGTAAATGCATTGATAAAGATTAGATCTGTATGCATATATTTGTGATGCTGTTCTGCAAATTTATGGAAACTATTTCATATTTTAAAATCTTTTTCACTTCTGAGATGTGTTTTATGCTTCAGTCAGTAGGTGCAAAGGTTAAGAGGAGCTTGTCTGGCGTGGGGGTGTATGTCCTCAAAACTAATATATTATGTGCTATATCAGAATGCATGCAGTTTGTTCACTATAGCCTGTGAGAATGGACGGGGTGCATTTTTTTCTGCTGATTACCGTTCGCCTCATTAAAGTCCCTTGTGCAAATGCCTACCAGTTTACCCTCCCTAGTCCTGTTTGTCCGTGATAAGAGTGATGCTTGTGCTGAGGATTTTCCTGGGGGAGGGGGGGTTCCTCCGCATAGATGAGATACACACGCTGCCCTAGTGCACAGTGGTTGGCTGACTTTTGGTTTGGCCAGGCTGGGATCAGGAAATTGGTAACTGGGGAGGCCCACAGCTCATTTAAGTAATCGCTCTGCCTCTTTTACGTTCGTTATAAATTTTTGTAAATGGTCTTTGCATGGGAAAGAAACTCCAAACAGATCAGCTAAAACTGAAGGCTTCTGGCAGCTGTGTCTCCTTCCATTTGCCTTTTTTTTCTTCTTCTTCGTCCAGATATGCTGTAGCTCACTTTGCAAAAAACAACCAAAAAGGAGGAGGGGGTAAGGCCCTTCTGTTGTTTTACGATGCTGCTGTTGCCGTCCCTGGCATGATGAAGTAGCTTTTACCATACGGGGAATGACCATGTTCTGCATGACCTAAGGAACAAAAGGTTTCAACGAATGCAGCTTCTCTCCCAGGCCTTGGGCGAAGTGAAACGATCTTAGCCAATATATTCCTTCCATGTTGACATAATCATTAACTAGTCAATGGTCTCATCAGCCTTTTAAATAATGGTGTAGAAAGAGTGATAAGATGAGTGTTGATGTGATGTGAAATTCTAACCTCAGCATATTTGGGGAAGCCACCACAGTACCCTGTCCTCTGAATACTGTGGTCATAAGCAGAAGCCTAGTGTAAGCGCTGGCCCGTAGGAATGACATTTTACGAACAGGAATAATTGCTTTTTAAAAAATTTTCTTGTCTTGAGTATAGGTCATCCATGCATGTACTGAAATATAGTTGCTACAGTCTGGGATCTTGTCTTTAGCCGGCAGTGACTGCACGTTCTGTTAAATGTCATTATTCTGCCATCAGGTGATATGCTGCCAGAGATCCAGGTCTTCTCTGACACCTCCTACAGGTCAGACGGTTGCCTACATTGAAATGCAGTGCTGGTCTGTGTAGCCTTTGGTGTCGAAAGAAGGGGGCGTGTCACGACTGGCTGCCCCAGCTCATATTCTCCATTTCCATTGCGATGGCCTGAGATGAAGATAGCCAAGTTTCATTTCAGAGCTGGATACTCAGGATAGTAGTTCAGAAAAAAAATTTAATGGAAATATGAGCACTCGTAAAATTCCTCAAAGCCTGCAGGGATTTTAAAGGCAGACAATCCACTACTGCTTTTTGAGTCAGAAGTCATTTTGATCTGGGGAGTGTCCAAGTCTCTGTAGCTCCAGCCTTGTTATGCTATCACGGTATTTTGTCGTAATACTATCCAGTCATCATCACCAGTGACTTTCTCAGGAATAGTAGTGTGATGAATGGGGTCACTACCAGGTGATTCATCTGCATGGCTGATGTTCGTGAGTGCATGGAAAACAGGAGTGGGGGGGCGGGGGTTGAGGAATGTACAAAGCACCTCCACCGCACACATCAGCTCCTGGGCAGTCACATGACTCAACAGGAACGCACAGAGTAATTTTGGTCCTGAAGTCTTACTATGCTTCCCAAAGATCTTCAGAACCAGATTAGATCGCCCAGCTGAGGAAGAGCCTGCTGAAGTTCCGTGAACTGTAAAGGGGCTACTTTAAGGTCAGCCCTCTATGACCCACTGTGGGAGGTTAGGTGTCATCTGAATGACCAAGTTTTTGGGGGAGTTAGATGTCAGTGCTGGGTACAGGTGCTCAGGGCCGACCCTGTTTTGGGCCCTAAGCAAAGTTTGATTAACTTAGTTGTCATTTATCATCTTCCTTCCTATTCTGACAGGCTGATCAGATGGGGGGGGGGGGCCTACTGGCCACTGGGCCTTAAGCAGCCACTTAGTTTGGTTATGCACTGGGCTGGCCCTACAGGTACTGGATCGTAGGGCCACTTGGCCCGTGGTCATTCTGGTACGTTTATCACCTTAAAGATGGCTTCTCTCAGGGCCACTCCAGGTCACCAGTCTAGCACTCCAGGACCGTTTTTGTACAAGCAAGAAATAGCTGGGTGCACTGTAATGAGAAATGCACTCGATCCAATGAATGATTTCCAAGGCATTTCAAGGCCTGCTTTTCTAAGAACATTCCGTCCCGAAGCTGGTGAATGAGAAAGCTCTCTGCTGCCTTTTGTCTGTTTCCTGGCAAAAGACTAACGCCTTTGCCGCCTGGTTAATGAACCTTCTCAGAGAGTCATGCAAGCCTCTTCTGATTTAGCCTGGGTTGAGAAAAGCCCTGTTTTGAAGAGCGGCACAGAATGACTAAGCGTCATTGTGCTCATTTGGTCCTTCAGTCGGCATAGGGATGTCATGTAATGCTCTAAATGCTTTCGTGTGATTAAGTGCAGAGCACACTCAGTTCATTGGGCCGGATGTCCATTCTCCACGGGTGGCAGCCAGACTGTTTCTCTAGCCTTCCAGCAGTGAGAGGGGTGTGAATCCCAAGAGCACTCATTTAGGATGGGTCAGCCTCAAGGCCAAACTGCAAAACGAAACTGTGAGGGGCTGTTGTTTCAGGCTAGGGTGCAGCATCTCCTCTCCCATCCTGTCCTGGCACAGGTTAAACTGGGCAGCTCCTCAGTCCTGGAACCTCAGAAACCCTCTGCCTTTAATTGACCAAACTCTTTGGGTAGGGAGAGTTGAATAAAAATAGGGTTGTATAGGGTTGAATAAAAAGCTAAGTGTGTGAACTAACCACTTAACATTTTAAGTAACATGTGGCCCATGGTGTCGACCTGAATAGCTGCTGTGTTAAAAAAAGATGTACACCTCCAAGACTGAAGGCACGATTGAAATATAAATGCACTTTATCTCCTATGCTGTCTTGCCAAAAGGGTCATAAAAATCTTTGTGGTGGGGTATATCTATTAAAAATGCCTGTGGCATCTGGAAAGAATTAGCCATGGAGTGGCTATTTTATGCGTTTTATAGAGGCCAATGAATGTGGTTCTTAAAAAATAGGTAAGAGGTAATCTGTGCCGCAGACAATATTTGCCATTTAGGTTGGAATGTTGTTGACAATTCTAATGCAGCTGGTGATTTCAATCAGTGTCTGCCAAAGATTTTCCTCCAAATAACATCTGTGTATGAACTCGATCTTTATCTAACTCAATGTCTCTTCCTGGGATAAACTTAGTGCTGCAATGGGGTCAGTTGGGAATCTGGCTCTCATCCTTGTGGTTGGTGTGAGTCATGAGTGACACCCGTGGGCACACTTATTATCCGGCCATTTCTCACCTGTCCTCTGTCTCCTCTGAGTGGCTCCACCCAAGGGGGTCCCAGCTCTCAGTTCCTTTATGTTGCTTTCCCATTTGACACTGGTGCGGCTGTCACTCCTTCCACAAGGGATGGAATGGGAGACAAAGAGAAGAACATCAGCATCGGCGACAGATGCATCCTACAGACTTACTAAAGTATGGCAATGCAGGAAGCTGTAAACATAATGGTGGGGTTCTTAGTCCTACATCCGGCCAGTTTAACATCGCCCCCTTCACTAAACCCTGTTAAATCTCACACACACAGTACTGTGCAAAGGTCTTAGGCAGCCAAAGAAGATGATGTTTAAATGATCTTTAAGTCGGTGTAAAACTATGCTATTATGCCTGTCAAAGTGTGTTAGCTTAGTCATTTCAAAACCTCTGCTAAAATCACCCCCT
>JAAGVU020000061.1:29845958-29883002 GCA_011763525.2 Mormyrus iriodes | reverse complement strand
ATAAAATATAATGGTCACTGACATGTATGTGTAAATATAAACCATTGTTATAAAACATATGCAATTGACTATTGATATTTACAGTTTATATAACCGTAAATGACTTCTAGTATATACTGTATAAATAAATGTAAATCACCATGGGTATATATACAGTATATAATATATACGTTAAATACCTATTAGTATATACAGTGTCTGTAAATGTAAATGCTTGATGGTATATACGGTATATATAAATATAAATATAAATGACTGTTGGTATACACATACAGTAACGTATAAAGGTGTATGCCCCTTTGGCCTCTGTCTCCTCCTCCAGCTGCTATGCTCCTCTGTGCAGCTGGCACTCTTTGAGGAAGAGGAGCGGGTGAAGAAGTTGCAGGAGCGCCTGGCTCAGCTGGAGGACAGGAACCGTCAGTTGAAGAAGCGTATGAGCAAGGTGAAGCACTCCCTCCGGCAGGCCCGCCGTGACGCCCGCCGTGCACACAAGGACCAGCAGCAGCTCCAGGAGCTCCTCGACGCCTTCCAGCGGGCCGGACACCACCTCAATGCCATCCAGCAGGACAGCGCCCCCCATGTTTTTCCCATGGGAGGCTGAGTCGGGTTTGAGGAGTAGGGGTGGGGTCTCCTGACTTAACCTGAGAGCTGCTGGGCGGTCTCTCTTCTTTTTCTCCTCCCATCCGTGGACTAGAACTCTGTGAGAAGTGGTCCAGACCCAAAGACACAGCCAGTACCACTCCATTTTCGTCTGTATTTCCCAGACAGAAAGAAACAAGATATCCCAACCCCTAACCTTAACCACACCTTTAAAGCATGTATTCTTTACAGCAATTTCTAAAAGTATTTTTCTGTATATAATAATTGCACTCTGGGCTTATTAAATAGGATGAAATATTCAAAAGCTGCCATGACATCCACATGTTCACCATGTCTCCACATCTCTGCACCCTTCTCAAAATTGTTTCTTGAAATGGTAACACTTTACTTGACGAGGCTAAAGAAACTTAGTAACTCAGTTACTACTCAAATACAAATCGTGACCAAATATAGTAGCGGCATGAAATACATGAACTGTTATGACTGATTAATGAAGGATGAACATTGGATCAGTACGTAACTAACACTTAGTTACTAGTTAATCAATACATTAAGTAAGTGTGTACTACTGTATTTGTGCCCGCTCAGGTAAAGTGTTACACTTTAGTCTTTAACTTCTCATGTGTGATATGTTTTATCTTGTTATGTAGGAACAACCGCAGTTCACTCTACAGATGCCCTGCATCTGAGGGAATGCCCTGTGCACCGACTTTAAGCAACACCTGATGTACTGAAGGATAACCACTGTGTTTTTTCTAACCACAAGAAAAGGCTCTTCATGAATGACTGCATAATGTAGATGTTCCTTGTTGCCATGACTCTGGTGTAATGCCCACATTCTGGGGAAGATGTGGACCTGGTTGTCATGCCAACACTGGAGTTCACCATGGTAATGAGTGAAACACACATGAGATGGTGTATCCAGACTAAGCGTGGTGCTGCAAGCTGAGTCTTGGTGATGTTCATGCTCTCTGTTCATGTATTGATATTGCACTATATAAACCAACCAACAGATTTACAAAGGTGACCTGTTTTTGTCCATTCAAATGATCAGGGAACTCATTTTGTACTGGGGGAAGAAGAGAAGGGGTATTTAAGGTAAGAGCCTTATTGATCATTACAAAGGACTGATGTCATCATATGGGAGTATGTGTGGGGGTGGGGTTAGTGCCAGGGCTCTACGCAGAACACTGTGTTCAACTTGCACATGTAGTCCATACTAATGACATCAAGCTATCTGCCCACACAGCATTCTGTGGAAAGTTCTGGTCTCACTGTGATGATGCTACAGGACAGAATGCAAACAGTGACTGGCATCATGCTGATAATTACAAGATTCGATTAGCGCTTTTACTGCATCATCTACATTCTTCACTGTGATTGGTGCTTTTCTTGTTTGAGTTTGTGTTGCTTCATGTCACAGACCCGGAGCCAAGCTTGTTATCGTGACACCAGCTTGCAGACCCTGGCTCACTTTCCTCCGTTCTTCCAGAAACATTGGTTTTTGAAGAATTGTGGCTTTTGCCGTTCTGTCATTCTCAGACCATTGTCTGTCTTTGTCCTTAAGTATTTTCTCTTGACACAGTCTTCATCATGGCTTATACAGTGAGGTGCTCATAACCAATAGAAGGTCAGCAATAGTCTAACAAATGACTAATGTTAGCCTAGCATTTGAGCAGTATTTGGAAGGATCCTGGCTAATGGATATCCGGGGTCAGATAGCATTTGGTCATCAGGCAGATGCCTCCCATGCAGAACTAACTGCTGACTGACATTTATTAAGGTTTTAGTAGCAGTCTACTTCACTTAGCTTAGCATTTGGTCAGAGTTGAGTTAGAAGTCAAGATTGAGGCTTGGCTTGACCATCTGGCATACTGGGCATTTTCCTGGTGGCTCGATGTATTGTGGGGGACCTTTTACCCCCTATCAGCAAAATTTATTGTTGGGGACCCCAAAGTCCATGGTTGATTTTTAATTCCAGTTCAACCCTGGATTGAGGTAAGATTTAGCCAGTGATTTTCAAAGATTAGCTTAAATGGAAGAAACAGTGAGCTGAGGTAGACAGAAGATTCCAGGGTCCTCCCTTCACTCTCGACAAGGAACATCTCTAGTCGTCCTCATCATTCATGCATGCTAATTCACTGTACCCTGGCCCCACACCAAGCCCAATAACATGCCAACTAATGAAGAAACAAGAATGTACTGGGGGCAAATACTCCTACTTGACACAAGCTGCCACTGTGCCTCTGATGGAGTGCCCCCTGGTGGGAGTGCAATGATCAAGACGCTGTTCTGTCACAAAGTGAGGAAGTACCAGGGAACAAGAATGAAGTATATGTGGTGTTGAGTGACACATTTTACTTTGTGCTAAATGGGTTTTTTGGTGTTTGTGTGGACGTGTCTTCTGTGGGCAGAGGATGTTTGTGTGAATGTGTGGCTCTGTCTCTGTGTAGGGTGTTTCTCTGTGTAAGTGGCGATGTGGTTCAAAGTATGTATGTGGGGGGTGGGTTTCTGTTCATGTGGTTTTTGGAGTGTATCTGTGTGAGAATGTCTGAGTGCGTGTGGATCTCATTACACAGGCTAAGAAACATACCTTTACCCTAATGACACACATTCTCATTGCTGCCATCATGTCTGAAGAGACCTATTCGGAGCTATTGGTTGACTGGTGGCTGGTAACTCGTAAACTCAGTCAAAGAATGTTAGTTCATTAAAAATCAAGCAATTAAACAGGAGGCAAGTCTCGGTCAACCCTCTAATAGGGATGGACACTTTCTCTAGGATGACCTCACAGGTCCCTTTGGTTAGGTGGCCTATTAAGATGTCCTACTCACTGCAGCTTCATGTAGCTTTTAGTGCATCAGTGTTTTCAGACACAGCTGAAGACCCACGCCTACTGCCATCATGCCTCTGTGATGAGTGAGCCCATAACAATACTGTTAGTCAGGGCTCGGGAATGTGGCACTGCCGCAGACACGCTGGGGTGCCTGCCAAGGTGGCCTGCTGGGGTGTGAGTCGTAGCTTTGGGTTTTATCTACCAGTACCTGGTAACATGATGGGGGTGGTGGGTAATGAGTTCTTTACACGTCAAAGGTTCTGTCATCACAGGAAGTGCAGCCATGGCCTCTTGTCATCACAAACAGGAAGTGGAGTGAGTAGCTTGAGCAGACTGAGGACCAACGTTAGTGCTCAGAGTCACATGACTGATACGTTGGCATTGGAACAGCATAGGGAATATGAACACATTGTAGACATATTCACTGTTCAGGAGGGGCATTATCACTCCATTCAGATCTTGACTGGGGATTTACAAGCTGTTCTTGGATCAGATCCTTCCACATTGCTGTATCAGACAAAGGGTGAGTGGGCTTCAGTGAGACAATGTGGCCTCTTGGTGAAGGCTATGTCGGATCTCTGGTCCTGTGCAGGAGGTCGGAAGGGCACATTAATATTAACCCTGGAGAGAATCCCATGAGGATTTAAAAGGGAACTAAATTAAATTTAAGGTCCAGGAGCTGTACCACAATATATCCCCATAACCACTTCTGCCCCTGAAAGGGCTGCATTACCACTTAGGTAACTAGTGCAAGGTAGTGCTGGAGGCAGGTGCAGGGTGAACGGCTTTCATGTTCATCCATGTAATTCATCCAAATCTTCAGCAAAGGTGAGTATAAGGGTCAGTACTGGGCTAATATGGGGGTCAGTATGGTGGTTAGTAAGAAGGACAGAGTTAGAGCTATAATGGGGTTCAGTATATAGGATAATATGGAGATCAGTAGTCATATTACCGTGGAATTGAATATTGCAGTTAGAAGGGGTCAGTGCAAATGTTAGTAAGGGTATTAGTACTAGGGTGTGTATGGTGCTCAGTATTAGTGTTAGAATGTAGTTTATACAAATGTCATCAGGGGATTAGTGTGGGTGTGATATAAAGATAATGGGGGTTAGTACCATAGTGAGTATGAGGTGTGGAAGGGCAAAATATACCAGTGCATATGAAAACACTCCAGCAAATACAAAGACACACAAGCGAATGGGAAAACACTCTAGCCAATATGAAAACACTCCAGCAAATACGAAAACACACCAGCGAATATAAAAACACAGTAATCCAAATTAAATGCTAAGTTTACCCAAATACGATCATATGGCTATCCATGTGCCATTCGCCTTCATTTACTCTTAGCCATGTTTGTTAGATACATTCACATCTTTGGATAAAGTACACAGCCAGCCGTCCAATTTAAATGTACTTACCGTTACCAGTAGCGGGCCTGTCCTCCGGTCTCTCATGCCCTGTGGACGATTTCCCTTTTGAAATACTAAGTGCCTTGCCACAGGCACAGTAAAAGTTAGTTGTATTTTCACACAGATGGCCACAGGAAGGACAAAACATTTCTCGCTTCTTCAGGTACTTAAAGATGTCTACCCCTGTAAGACAATGGGACCCCAATTGACAGGCTCCCTATCCAATCACTAACAAGCACGTGATGATCATTATGTACATACCCTTTCCATGTTTTCTTATTTGCTGGTGTGTTTTCTTATTTGCTGGTGTGTTTTTATATTTACTGGTGTGTTTTCATATTTGCTAGTGTATTTTGTCCTTCAAGGCTTCCATAATGAGGGAAAGTATTGGAATTAGAATGGGGTTCAGTGAAAATGGTATTATAGGGATTAGGATTAGGCTTATCATGTGGGTCAGTATTATCGTTAGTACAGGGTCAGTGCAAAAGGCAGTATGGGATTAGTACTATGATGAGAAAGCAGAACAGTATTACAGTTAGTATCGGGTTGATGCAAATGTTACTACAGATTAGAGCATAATGAATGAAAGTCAGTATCAGTACTGGGTGGACTATGTGAAAGACTGGGGGATATAGTACAAAGAAGGCAGCAGACGCTGAACCATAGCATAATGATCATTCAAAATTTATTGAAGGAACAAAAAAACCAATCACTCTCACTCCTGCGTTCACTGTGATGTAAACTCTGATATGTGTACATGATTGTCAAAGGCATTTGCTGTACACGTTCCATAAGCAAACTGTCACATCACAGTAGAGCCACGACAGGCAGCCACTTCCAAAAATAATGGATCATCTTCATAACATGCAAAGAGTAAATATTTCACATTTCATCGGGCTTCGGAAAACACCTTTATGGAAATGTTACAATCACAAGACCTGGATTTTCATAACAGTGTGTGTTTTATTTAATACATATAGATATTATAGTAGGGTATAATAGTTACGCAGACACTGGTGGAGCCGAGTCTTAAAGAGCGTTAAACATGCGTGCATTTCATAAAAACCTCCTGTAAAGCACATCGGACGCTTGTAGATTTGCTTTATTAATACCGTTTTATGAGTGGTTGCTATAGTAAAGTTAACTTTTAACAGGTTCGGTGCTTGAAGACCACATATCAAGTAAAAATAGCTTTAGTTTAAAGCGTGTCACATCTGAACCAGTCAATCACAGCACTAAGCTAGAGGTGGACAAATTGTAAAGCCTTGGTTATTCGGTAGTAAAAATCAAACATATTACTTCGTTTTATAATGCATGGTGTGACACGCCATAGGCCTTGCTTTCGGCATTCTGAAAAAAGCCGGTAAATTGCATTTTAAAAACTGTGTGAAAGGTCAGCTGAGGTCCCGCAATCGTCACTGATTTCCTGTTCTTAAAGTAGCGATCGGCCCCCAACTGACTCTAAGTGCATCGCAATCTAGGACTGGATGTGTGTGGTTTTGCATCAGCTGGAAAAAAGCAGCGGGGGCGCAGTCGGGGGCAGGGGGGACGACAGCTGGAGCCACCCGATAGACACTACCTGGTGTTAAAGCACACACCGACACGGGAAAGCTAGAGTGCAGGCGTCCTGGAATGATGCCAGTAGCATGACAGGGTGTAAAATAGACCACCAGACAGCAGAGGGTGACACAGGTGGCCTGGAGGATGCAGTGCCCCCTAGAGGCATAGCATCCCACACACGCCTTGCTAAAAAATACGCTACTCGCTTATGCCACACACAGACTCGCACTGACCACAGGTGACACAGATATATGCAACATGTTGAAGACACGGGTGAGTGGGATACATCGCGGCTTGAGGGTCGTGGGGCAAAAAAATACAGACCCAGTAAACGTGGGAAACCAGTGACTGAAGCAGGATGAAAGATGATGCCAATACAACAGTGTCCTGGTCTGGAATGTAGAATATCAAGCGTGTGGCGGTTCATACTACCTGCAGGGGGAGCTCTGGCAGTCTTTCATCCTTGTGTGGTCAGATTACAGTCAAATTCTGCTCTGTGGAGACAGCATGGCTTTGAGTGCCCCCCCACAAGATGGAGGCACTTCATTACACATTTGCTTAATGGTTGTTTTACATCAGCCCTTAGCATGAAACATTTGAAACTGCTCCGGATAGAGTGATTAGAGAGTCGGTGCTCACCGGCTGCTCTCTAATACTCTGTTCTACTGCTCTTATCTTTGGTTACTGATTATGGTTTGTGAGAATTGGGTATCTGGCCTTGTGCCAAAATAATCTAATTGAAACTTTTCTTGAAGCATCTGAATGCACCATGAAGGCAGTCATGCTGCTCTCCTGACAAGCGTGACGCCCACGGCCTCCCAGTGGCCATTGTGATGTCACAGAGGAGCCAATGTCAGGTGGTCTCAGACTGACATCACAGCTGGCCTCAGGGGGCGGAGCATGTAACACACATATGTTGGGGAAAATTATGTGAAAAAAACTACCTAAGCTCTTGGATCTACAAAGGAAAATCCCTTCAGCAATCTGATTGGTAGAACATAATCCAGAGTGTGATTTATCTGATGCAAGAACGTTTCTGAGACAGTGTGAGTGGTAATGGGGGTAAGACATGCACTCACGCTCATGTACAGAGGAAAGCGGCACCTGAGAAGCACACGTGTAACTGCGACAGGAAGGGTCACGTTCCGAAGCGCTGTCACACCGGCGTTCCAGTCAGGCTACATCCAGAGTGCCCCCTGGAGGCCACCACTGAGTCCTTCAGCAATTGCCATGGCACACTGACTCCAGTAGGCCGCCGTAAGGGACCTTCAACGCACATCTGTCCAGATAGCGTTTGGACCAGCATCATGTGTCCATCTCTGGAATTTCCAAGCACGGCCACACACCCATTCCACTGTAAACAGAAGCATCTTCGAATTCCAGTTGGACCCCAAACCCACCCAGTACGTTAGCACTGACTCCAGACAGATCTGATATAATGTCTATGTTAAACCCAACCCATTTATACTAATGTCAGGATTTGACCGTGTACTAACCATGCTATGCAAACTATTTATTTTAGTGTCTGAGCAGGAATACTCACTGCCAGGCATATTTCAGCGTGAGCAGTAACTGAACACTAGTTTTGATGACAGAATTAGGATGCTGTCACATTTCCCTTAATGAAGAAAGAACTGTAGCTAAACAATGCATGAAAATCAAAATAAATCTACAGCCATATGAGTTCTATTAACGAGACATGGAATGCTACAAACAACACAAAAATAATAAACAATGCATATTCACTGCGAAGTGACAGAGGTACACTGCGTGAAGAGGGCAGGCAGAACTTTTGGCCTGGTCCAGTGAAGATCTGAGCCAAATGCGGCTAGGCGAGTCGGAGCCCCGGATCAGGGGGACACAGACACGAGAGCAGCGGACACAGGCACAGAACAGACAGAAGCCATACGCAAGGGTGCAGATCCGAGAAATGGGAGCGCGGTTTCATAAAAGGGACGAGGGTGTTTTGGGAGCAAATGGGGGGTAGGACACTAACCCTGACAACACGGTCGATACTGACAAGTCATGTTCATGAAAAGAAAGTCCGTAAGATGGCCTGGAGCAGACTGGGTTTCCACAAAGGCCACCTGATAATGGGGATGACGGCTCCATCTCAGAGCTGCTGTCCATCACTTCTAATCACTTCTGGGATTCAAAGCCCCCCCCCCCCTTAAAACCAAACCCCCACCCTAGGCTTGACCCAACCAACCCTTAATCATCACCCACAACCAACACCCCTCCCATCCCCCCCCCACCACACATACACTGTTCCTCAACCCAAGTCACGCCCCAGGCTGTGCAAGGAATCCTGGGCCTTCTGTAATGGGAAGAGCTCATCAGCAAAGACAAAAAAGGAGACCCAGAAACCAGCAGCCACATTGTGGTAGAGGTGCAAAGAACATGCGTTATTATACGCTGGAGTCCACCCCCTTCCCCTAAAAAAACAAACTGGGAAATGGAGGATTAGCAATCTCCACAAAGTATGGCATTTATCATTCCATTCCAAATGAACTAAAAAAATAAAATAAAACAACGAGATACTATAACCAACAGTGCTTATGGCACCTATAGAATACATCATATTGTAATTTTATTCACTTCATATATTCTTCACCACATTACCAAAAATGTAAAGAAACACAATGCACTCTGATAGCTGAAGAGCTGGAAACATACTGAAAAGCCTCCCGCTTCCACGCAGCAGACCATTACCTGTGACGACCGTTTCCCAGATGCCCTGTACATTTCGGGTCCACACAGACCTGCGCTGTACGGCCCGCGTGCGTTTACAGTTGTGGAATTCCCTGAGAACTCTAAACTGGGCGTGTCAACGATATCTCACATTCTGACATCACACCGCCAGAACCAATAATAACAGCTCTGCCTTTCTTAACTCCGCCCACTGGTAATGCTAATGATGAAATCTGATCATGGCCATTTCAAACGGGTTTTTTTTTCTGTACACAACTCCACAATTCAGAAGCTGATTCCTGAAACTTACCAGCACACAGCGATAAACGTTTTATACACTGAATACATACCTCATATAGAATGACTTTAGAAAAAGTATTATAAAGTAAGAAAATAATGAAACATATTAAATGTTTCCATTAACAAAGAAATTGTACAATGCTATGACCCCATTGTGGGATTTTTAAAACTGTTTACAATCTCTACCACCGACACGCAGACGGAGCGCAATAACGGGCCGGTGCAGCGTCAGACCCTGCTGAGAAATCGACGGAGCGATGGCAGGAACCGAGGAAGGGAGAAGTCCTCCGAAAAAAACAGACATGGGGAAAGAAACATGGTTCAGGAAATTAAAGCCCTGTTGGTCATCCAGTCCAGAACAAGAAAAACTAATGAAAAAAGTCAATCGAGGGAAACTGTGGGTACATGGATTTGAGGTCAAAACATGTTTAAAAAATGATTCTGCTCAACACCGCAATCTCCAGGATGGACGTCCACTCAGGGGAGAGCTACCTGAACCTTCTGGGGTTCAAGCAGTTTCTACAGAAATATGAGGACTTATATTTGCATGAAGATCCTGATCCGATCCTATGCAATGCGGAAAGACCGACCTGCGAGTGTTAAACACGGCTGATTTACAAGTCGAGCTGCATTCTGTGGGAGTCACCCGGAAACATCGGGGTTGACCTCGGGGCTAACCTTTGGGCTGGGAGCAAGGGGAGGGGCCCGGTCCAATCCGTGCAGATGCAGTGTGCGGGGGGTGCGATGCTGTGGCTCCGTGTCGGAGGTGAGACGGTAGAAAATATGGCATTTTAAAGGTCCTCTGCTCATCCAAGTCCTCCCAGGCCAGGAAGAAGAGCAGGGCGAGGGGCGAGCTGGGGGGCCTACCGGAGCAGGCAGACATCCAGGGGAGGGGGGGCACAGAGGCTGATGGGGCGTAATGGGCGCCCCTGCCTCACAGTGCTGTGGCCTCCCAGCTCGTTCCTCGCGGGACCTGGCGTCACTTGGTCCCTGTGTTGACGACAGTGACGGTGGAGGGGCGGGACCGACTCTGATCCGCTCCGCCAGGTGTGAGGCCCACCGAGGGGGAAGAGGCTGTCGAGGCCAGGCTGCAGGGTGTGGGGGATGCTGGCGTACCTGCACATAAAACAGTGACACTCTTAAGTGACAATGGACGCCGGGGGAACGACAGGGAGACATGATGCTGGGGGGCAAGAGGGACACATGATGCTAGGGGAGCAACTGAAAGGCATGACACTGGCGGAGCAACAGGGAGACATGATGCTTGGGGGGGGGGCGAAAAGAATATGGGATGCTGGGGGGGATGACAATGATTCACGATGCTGGGGAGGGCGATATGGAGACATGATGCTGGGGGGGGCGACAGGGTGACACGACGCTGGGGGGGTGCCAGAGGGACAACATGTTCGAGGGGGCGAGAGGGAAACGCAACGTTGGGGGGGCAACAGGGAGAATCAATGCTGCGGAGGTGACAGGGAGACGCAATGCTGGGGCAGCGACAGGGAGACATGATTCTGGGGGGCGACAGGGTGACATGATGCTGGGGGGAGTGAGAAGGAGATACAGCGTTGGGGGGGCAAGAGGCAGACATGATGCTGGGGAGGCGAGAAGGAGATACAACGCTGGGGGGGAGAGAGGGAGAAGCGATTGTGGGGGTGACAGAGAGACGCGATGCTGAGGGGAGCAACAGGGAGACATGATGCTGGAGGGGGCGATAGGGTGAAAAGATGCTAGGAGGGTGACAGGGAGACGCGATGCTGGGGGGAGCGACAGCAAGACATGATGCTGGGGGGAGCGACAGCAAGACATGATGCTGGGGGGTGGCAAGGAAACAAGATGCAGGAGGGGGTGACAGTAAGTTACGATACTGGGGGGTGACAGGAACACTCGACACTAGTGGGGGGGCGACAGGGAGACATGATGCTGGGGGGAGACACAATGCTGGGGGGGCACAGGGACAAGAGATGCTGGGGGAGTGACAGAGAGACGATGCTGCAGAGTGACTGGGAGATGAGATGCTAGGGGGAGCGACAGGGAGACACGACGCTGGGGGTGACAGGGAGATGAGATGCTGAGGGGGGCAATAGGGAGACATGATGCGGGGGGGGATGCGATGCTGAGGGACGAGATGCAGGTCTAGCAAATGATGGGGGCACAGAATCCACAGCACCAGTTACCGCTTTTTCACCAATGCAGTGCTGGTGCTTGTAACTGAAAATTAAAATAGAGCCAAAGAAAAGAGGCTACATGCATAGTACTGAGCAAATTATTAACATATTTAAAACAGAATACCCTGACTAAAAACAAAGCGGTGCAGTACAGAAAAAATCTGAAAGTGCCCCACTGTTTTGTATTCATTGTTGGTAGCCAGCCTCCAAAGTGCGATTGCAACATTTTTCCTTACGGGTATACACAATCGAAAATTGTATTCACAATGTTGACATATATAGTTAAATAACAGCACCGGAACAGCACTAGTGGAAAAGAGGTAAGTGAGGTTAAACGAGACATGCTAAGAAGAACAGAAATGCAACACCTGATCACATGACTTTGAGTCGCTGGCCTCTCATGGTCACCTGACCAAGGCCCCCAGAGGGTTAGCATGACAGGATTACGTCACAAATAGAATTGAGTAGGGTACCCAGTGACTGGCATGGCTATTACACCCTGGCATCCTCACAAAGTAGGCTGAGTACTCAGGCTCCCTCAAAGGAGGACAGTAGGAGGAGGAGGAAGAGGAGGAGGTGTCTGGCACCTTTAAAGGCAGCACAGTCACATCCTGCTGGGCATCAGACCGCTGGAATTTTCCATTAAATAATGTGCTTTTCATTCCAGTGATGCATTAATTACTGCCAGTGGGATGGTGCCAGAGACGGGGGTTTAGATTACGCTATTAGATCATTGTTGTGCAGTCTTAGATGTCCGACTGCGAGCCATGAAGAGTGGGGAGGTGGGGGGGCAGGGCAAAGACCTGACCCACGCAGGTCTCATGGGAATGGTGACCACTCAGAACTGGCACAAAGGACTCAGTAAAGTTAAAACAGACCAGACCTGTTAGTGTGAAGGATTAGTTGTAGGATCTTAGGGTGAGCCAACTGGTTTGTGTTATGTGAAGGATTAGTTTGTGTTAGCGTGAAGGCTAACTTGTGTTATGTGAAATACTGTTTTGTGTTAGCATTACAGCTAATTTGTGTTATATGATGGACTGGTCTGTGTTAGCATGACGACTGGTTTGCTCTGCAAGATGGGCAGCTGTGTACCGGTCCATAGCTTAGTATGCTTAGTATGTTTGACACACTCACATTCCTTGCGGGGTGGGGTGCTGGAGTCTGTGGACTGGCTCTTGACATGGGCAGTGCTGGAGGCCTGGCTGCGGGCCGCCCCGTGGCTGCCTTGGTGTGAGCTGTCGATACTGCTGCTCAGCTGCAGCCGCCTCATGTGACGAACCACTGCCGTAGCATTGAAGGCTTGCTGGGGGTATGGGATGGAGGGACATGCGTGTCATTGTGGGGTTATAACTGTACACAGGTTAACCAGTGCTGTAGCAACATGAGTCTATATAACACATAGATCAATCAACCCACAATACCAGTGGATATCTGAGAAGCTGGTGTCCCATGGCCTCATTTTTAATTATTTAGCAGTACTATAGTCTCAGTGCCTCAGTGAAAGTCTCTGTGATTCTGGCAATGTTTCAGTGTATCTGTCAGTCTAAGTGTGGTGCTTCTGTCTGAGTCAGTTTTCCTATATGAGTTTCAGCACTTCTCTGAAGTCTTGCGGCTTCAGTCAGAATCAGCATTTCAGTCAAAGCCAGTGACTCTGACGGTATCAGTGCTTCTGTTAGAGTTGCATGATATATCAATTAACATTTGGGTATCGGCTGATATTTGTTGAAAATCAAGATATCCACATCGGTCAGATGTGTCAGTCTTAGCTGATATTGCTGGCTTTATCAGGATAAAAAGTTAGCAGCACCACAGCTAAAGACATAACTACTACCTACTAAAACAATTGGACGATAAGCCATTTGCCTTAGTGGATGCTGAGGGATTTCCTCAGCTCATTCATTGCTTATGTCTCAAAGTACCGGCCCGCTACATGTTTATAATTCATTACTTAATCTGGCCTGCAGGACGATTTTTCATTTTCCACAGAAAGAAAACAATGTAATGTCATTCTGCCATCCCTGGGGTTACCAAACTTGGTGAGATGAAAAAGAGGATGTGTCTGGGGATCAGAATATCAATGAGTTTTCAAGTTCACCGACAAATAAGGCAGCACTTCTCTCATGAATATTAATGATTTTTCACGTTCACTGGTCAGTCAGGTAGGGCATCTATTATGAATATTAATTAGCTTTTCCTAACCACTGTGTAAAATAAAAATTCACGTCAGAAGAAACCTGGACGTATGGTAACCTTACAGTTACAATTAACTCTCGTTTTACAATCTACACACAAATGATACAATATATATATATTTCAACAAAAGTTACAAAACACTAACCTAAAGTTTGTCAAATTTGAAGCAAATGACATGATTCACTGTTCACACAAAAACAAAAATAAAGTGTAAAAGTGCCAATGGTTTCCAGAAGTTGATGCCACTCGTGAGCAGCGTGACATGTACATATGTGCATATCGTTTAATAAACATTTAGTAATCATGTGCACAAACCATGCAAACACTGTGTGATGATACCGAGTGGCTGCCATATATTGGTGTCTTTTCCTTCACTTGGTATTCCACTGTAATTTGCAACATTGGGTCATGCGGGTCGCAGCACTAAACCCAGACAAACCGCCACTTTTTGAAAAACTGCCCGGACGCCTGGACAGGGCCCCAAAAAGAGGACGTATCCGGGGAAACCTGGACGTATAGTAACCCTAGCATTCTCCCCCCAAGTGACAAGTTATTAGTATCAATCAAAATTTCCATATTCATGCATCACTAGCCTCTGTCAGTCTCAATGTTCCTGTCAGTTACAAGCTGTGATTAAGATCAAGCGAAGTCCATCAATGAGTCTGTTCTCCATGCTGGCTTATGCAGGATGACTTCAGTCAGAGTTAAAACACCTCTGTCAGTCTTGGTGCCACCTACTCACCCGCCATTTGCTTTTTGCAAAATTTTTCCTCATCTGCCGACTGACAGATTCATGGATGTTTTTGCAGAGGGCGGTGTCCCCAGCGATCCTGAAAAAGCACATTGGCCATCAGGCATCAAGGTTTTAGCAACATAATCACAAAACATTCATGATTTATTTCCAACAGCAAACACTTTAAATTCAGAAAATACATTTAGAGACAGTAAGGGTATAGACTCTTGTCTAGAACACAGTTTAATGGAAACCTTAATAGGGTTTTGCTGAGGGTAAGTAACTAATCTGGTGTGTAAGAATAGGCAATGTTCCTAATGCTGTCAGAAGATGTTACAATGCTTGATATGACTGCAGTTCAATAATGCTGAATGAAAAGTAGCAGAAGACCCTACCCATATGAAAAAAGATTACATGAAAATATAAGATTATATATCATACAAATATGGATTATATATGAAAGGGCCCATAATCATGCATGCAAAGTAGTACACATAAAAGAACTCAGTGTTTTTTTCCACATGGGGACTGTTTCATTACTGTACTTTTATCTTGCAGCAGTTCTAATTTAGCTCCCACAAAAGGCCAATAGTTTTTATTCACATCATAAACAAGATCTCTATTGAATGAAAGCGCACGAACTATTTTTTAACTTTGTCCTGAGCAAGATAAACAGAATCTTCTAGAACTGGCTCTAGCCATATTGGATCAATGCTGTTTCCACTAATTATGTGATGTGGATTAATCTTGTCAAACAGAAAATAAGAGAACTTAAAAGTGTGAATCCTTTGCTATTTAGTCACAAATGAAATACTTTGAGTTTTCAGTGCATGTCTTACTCACACACTCAATTGTAATAAAGAGTTCCATGATATTTGTGTATGTTGGCTATAATTAGGCACTTTGCTGTGACACAATTACAATTTCCTTGTCATGACACGGGGAAAATGGGGTTGAGTGCGGTCATGCTGAATTAAGTGCATGGACACATCTCCATGAAACACCAGCACCATGGAAACATACGTCACAGCCCCCCGTAATGGACGACCTGGAGTTGAATCAGCAGCACAAACAGTGCATCAAAAACACTGTGACATGCTCCAGTGGCCCTCCTTTATTAACTATGCCCTGTAAGCTGTGCTGTATTGACTGTGCTGTATTTTGGCTGTGTGTTGCTAGCAGTAAGCTGTTGGTTCTGCTCTGTTAGCTTTGCTCTAGTATTTGGACTCTATTAGCTATACTCTATTGTATGTACACTGTTAGCCGTGCTCTTTTACATCTACTCTGTTAGCCATGTTCTGTTAGGTCTGCTTTGCTATTGGTGTGTCCTCTCACCAGGGCTTTGTTATTTGTCGTGAGTTAGTTCTGCCCTGTGGCTGCTATGTGCCAACCTTCAGTTAGCCTTAGCAGGGTGGTGTCAGCTTATTTGGGAGCAATAAGTCAGTAGGTGGCCCTGCTGTTTAGAGACAAGCCTTCATTGATCTGATTCTGCCCTTCTCTGTGATGTTTATCCCTGCTATGGTACAGCCCCCTCCCCCCGAATACTGTAGCCTTCTCCCTGGATGTAAACACATTATTGCATTCCCAGATACTCCCAGATTGCTCTTCATGTTCTCCCATGTCTCTTGGCTCCACTCTGCTCCCCCTGCACAAACTCATTAGCCATTACCAGCCCCTACTCCAGTGGGGGAATTTACTAATTGGTGATTAGCCCCTCAAGATTCAGGATGTGCCATTGAGGCTGGATGCCACTAATCAGGAAGCAGTCATTCAGTTTTTTTTCGGCTGGGTGAGGGGTGGAGCGAGGTAACATCTAAGTGTCATACTAAAGGGCATAGAATAATACAACACCTCCAAGAAGCACCTGTGCTGCATTCAGTAATAGACTTATACACCTACAGGGGACCGGGCACCTGCTACAGCATGGTATCAATAAGGGCCTAGCATTCTAACTCTTCCTCAATGTTTATGCTCCCACAGTATGCTAACCATGTTTCCCCAGTATGCTACAAGTACTTCATTAGCATGCTAGCGATGTTAGTTTGCTCAGCAACTCGCTACGAGTGTTAGCGCCATGTGCTTTCTCACCAGGGGTGCCGCAGGGCCTGCTCACAGGTGAACCTCTTTTCGGGGTCCTTCTCCATCAGACTGCTAATGAAGTCCTTTGCTGTGGAAGACACACAAGCCTGCTTGTTACCAACTTTAACACAAAATGCTATTTCTCTATACGTTTCCCCCATACTTCAATATACTGAAATATTATTACTGGAAAGACACACCTTCCACTCACAAAGCAAACACAATTCATGGTCTGGACACATTGTTTGCTGAACACAAAAACACGTGGGGGGAGCTTTGCAGAGCCTTTGGGGAGTGTCTGCCCATCCGCTGGAATACTGGCTCGATTAGTCAGCTGTCTTTCAGTAAACCCCAGGACATTTTCTGTGGCTCACTTATTGGTACTGGTCCGTAGGTTGCTGGCACCATTTCAGTCTCCAGAGAGAGGGGAGTTCGGCTGCCATGGTGACCTCTCTGCTCCCACATACTGAACCCACTAGCAGGTGTGAGCATCATACTGGGTACATCTGGGATCCAGCTCAACAGTCAGTGGTCCATGCATGTATACATCTGTTCCAAAGGCAGGTGTTATTTTGGGCATGTGGATCTCATGTCAAGTGTTTGCTATAGCTAATAGTTCCAGCCAGACGACCTGCTTCAACTGAAATTTGCTATAAATGTAACTAAACTTTTTTAGTATTTATTTCACAAAGTGTGTTATTACTTTGCAGTTTAAGTGCTTTGGTAAACAGATGGTATATTTTTATTTTGTTTTGAACTGTTTTACAAAGTGTTATATATTGGGTCGAGAAGGTTTCCTTCAGGGACTCTGCTTTCCAAAATGCGGTCCACAAAATGCACACCTCTAAACTGCCCACAGAGTATGAATAAATATGTGTGTGTGTGTCTGTGTGTGTCTGTGTGTGTGTATGTGTACCTTGCATTGAACCAGCATCCTACACAGGGTGTACCCCAGCCTTATACCCTATGCTGCCTGGAATAAGATTCAAACCTCCTGCAATTCTATTCAGGATAAACAGTCGGAAGATGGATAGATGAACTAAGTAATTTAACAAAAACATAGCTTAACAACAGTATAGTATAAGTTGAGACTGCCAGAGAGCCAGTGAGGTCAGGCCTGTTGGGGATCAGAACTGGTGTGGTGCTGAGGTATCGCCCGCTGCACGGCAACACTCGGGTCCTAATCTGAGGTGGGTCATCCAGGTAGGTGCGTGGAACGTCTTGTCTCTCTGGAATGATCTCTGGAATCTTCCTCTGTTGTTGAAGGGGCTTCATAAACTCTGCCATTCAGTGGCGGCACTCTCTGAGGTATTCAGACTGGGGACTGGCCAGATCTTGTTACACCAATTATTAGTCTGGTCACCCTGATGGCTGCCATACTCAGGGAGTAGCTGTTGCTCTGGCGGATTTGCTCCTCCTGATGGTGTCCAGTGTCACTCCATTCAATGAGGGTATTATGAGACTCAGACTAAGGCAGTCTCTGGGTGTCTTGTCTGTTGTCTCAGTTTATGCTCCGACCGTGGTTAGTGATGTCTTGAAGAGGGATTTGCAACTTTGCTTGGTGGTTGAAGGGTGCCCATGAGGTGACAGTTTTCTGGTCATGGGTGACTTCAGTGCGACCACTGGCACTGACAAGACTGGCTATGAGGATTGTGTTGGTCCTCATGGGTCTGGCGACTGTGGCTCCATGTTCCTTGACTTTGCAAAAGGTCAGGGTCTGCGGGGATCCTGGTTCCAGCACCCTAAGCCACATCATTGGACTTGGTACTAGTGGTTCAGTATAGAAGATTGATCACATCTTCACGGGCAGACACTGGCTGGTGGTAAGGCTGTCCTCCTGGCATTGCGGGAAATCTTTGCTTCCATTTGGGAGACAGGCGTCATCCCAACTGACTGGAAAACTTGTTGTCCCTATTTGGAAAGGGAAGGGTGATCATCTGGATTGCGGCAACTATGGGGGGATAACACTGCACTCGAAGCCGTGCAAGGTCCTTGCAAGGATCATCCTTAACAGGATCCGTGACCACTTGCCCGCCTACCAGTGGCCAGAGCAGTCTGGTTTTACGCCTAAGAAGTCTATCATCGACTGCATCCTGGCACTGAGGGTTCTCGTCAAGCGCAAACGTGGATACCGGCAGAGGTTCTTCGCAGCCTTTGTCGATTTTCATTAAGTGTTTGACTCAGTTGAACAAGTTGCCCTGTGGGACATCCTGAGACTTTATGGAATACCCCTGAAGTTGCTGGACGTCATGATCGGCCTGTACACTAGTACTGTGAGTGCCGTATAGAGTGGAAGCAGAACCTCTGTTCTTCCCAGTTGATTCTGGGGTTCGTCAGGGGTTTGTTCTTGCTCCTGTTCTTGCATGGACTGGGTGTTAGGCAGGGTTGTGGGGGCCAGTGTCTGTGGGGTATTTGTTGGTGAAGAAAGATTCACCGATTGTGACTTTGTCGATGACGTTTTAATCTTTGCAGAGTTAATGGAAGCTCTGATCAGGCCCTCAAGAGACTGAGCGAGGAGTCTGAGTGTCTGAGATAGCGAGTGTCCTGGATAAACACCAAGGCCTTTAATGACCTCTTGGGCACAGCCATCAGCATTGTGTCTGCCTGCGGGGAGAATGTTGACCTCTTTGAGAGGTTCATTTACCTCGGCAGTGACATTCATGTCTCTGGTGACTCTTCCTATGAAGTCAGTAAACAGATTGGGAGAGCATGGGGGGTCATGGGGTCGCTGGAAAGGGGTGTGTGGCGCTCCCAATATCTTGGACAAAGGTCCAAGTCTTTAGAGTCCTGCTGTTCCCTGTTTTGCTGCATGGCTATGAGACATAGATGCTATCCAGTGATGAAGACTGGACTCCTTTGGTACGGTTCCTCTTTGGAGAATCCTTGGATACCACTAGTTTTGACTTTGTGTCAAAGGAGTGGTTGTTCAGGGAGTCTGAATGAGGCGGATTACCTGCATTGTGAATGAGTGTCAGCTATGGCACTATGGCCATGTGGCGTGATTCCCTGAGGGTGATCTGGCTCGCAGGACCCTCATTACCAAGAACCCAAGTGACTAGACCAGGCCAAGGGAACACCCATGTTTCACCTGGCTGTCACAGATAGACGGCCGTTTTTAGAGGGTGGAACTGGACTGTGTGTCAACCTGGGGGGTCGCCAACTGAGATCCCAAGGTGTTTCGTTGTGTGGTGGGTGCAACAACGCACTATATAAGTGCATGCTCCCCAACCTGACCTAACCTGGCCTGACAGTTTATCAGGATGGAAAATACTCACACAGAAGCAACCACAAAATCTCTCCCAAATAAATATATATTTCATGAATATACTAACAATCATACACACACTGCTTATTAATAATTGGATTTACTTACCGGAATCTGAGATATCATCCCAGTAGGGTGCGTCAAATTCATAATCTGCCTTAAGTATCTGCTCAAAGAGCTTCGAGTCGTTCTCATCATAAAATGGAGGATAGCCACACAACCTGCAAGACAGGAAATTAAATCACCAAAAGCGAGAAAGCCATATTGCTTGCTGGACTGTGGAGCCCCATACTCTTTCACATAAAAGATAAGCTACTCTTGTGTATGACATCTTTGTTGGGTAGTTTGGCCCACTGAGCCTGAATATGTATTAGTATCTGCCAGGAAGATTTTTACTTTGTGAATGATGGTGCATGACCAGGTAACAGCACACAGTACATCTTTCCATTTTTAGAAGCTCTTACCCAATCAGAGCTGCACAAAACCATACGCACAGAGTGTAAGGCGAGGCAGACCATTGTAGACCACATAGGCAAAATGCACATTCACATATTCAGGTTAACTCCTGTGGTTTTTTGGGGTCAAAGTTACCCCAGTCCATTTTCAAAATGAGGTTAAATTCTATACAATCTAGAATTTAGAATGTAAGTAGTAAAATACACTAGGGTTAAATGGCATGAATGGGACACTTTTAGACAAGTCAGAGGTCCGGGAGGGAAACTAGGATGAAAATGAAATATGAAGCTGGGTCTGGTGTCTTACCATGCAGACCATTAATTAGGCCACATGATGGACATTTTAATGGCTTGTAAAAGCCTCTGAGTTTACAAGTACAAGTTTACTGCCCTGGGGTTAGGAATATACTGCCGTTATTAATGATAAAACTAAATCTTCAGTGAGACGCAGTAAAATGATAATGATTAAAATGTCTTCTTTAAGGATCACTCAGGGAAAGTGAGCTTCTTGACACTGTTTTGCTAGTTTCAGATGAATTCAGCCTGGCAAATTCCTCACAGAGACTAAGACAGTCGTGGCTGTAGAGACAGGAGTGATCGTCTTGCTCTATTACTGAAGCTGACCTCACACCGGTCATATGGCTGACCAGACGTGTTATTTACTCTTCAACGTTTCACCTAATTGACCCGAACTTTTCATCTTTGCCATGTCTATTTATTTTTATAATTTGTAACTTTCTTCCAACAAGAAAGACAGCACAACTGACAGAAATGGAAAAGGCACATAAACTAGAGCACAGATCACTATCAGAGCCGCCGAGAAGCAATTTCTTTCTTTCATGTAGTGTAGAATGGTGTGTGGCTGTGTGGGTTAGGATTCGGATGGTTCCTGGTTCAAATCCTGTGGCTGGCAGAGTGATGTGATCCTTCAGCACGGCCCTTTATGACACCAATTACTCCAGGGATGCTATCTGACCCCGCTCTCTCACTCGTACATAAATAAATATGGATATATGGCCACAAGACAATACCAAACGTTGTTTTCCTGCTTGTAACAGGGTCCCTTCAGGTTCCATCTATATGACCAGAGCACTGTTATTTCGTTTCAAAAATGTAGAAGTAGAAACCTTGAAGCGTAAAATTAAAAGAAAATGAACTAGCAAGGACCTGGGAAGACGGCAGATCAAAGTCCCTGACATGAGAGGCTCAGGTTCGCTAGCAAATGGTTTCCTGTGGGTAATTTTTCCACCCTTCTATTAATAAGAGGAACCACTTTTGGGGCCTGTCTTGTGAAGCAGGGTTGAGCTACACTTAAGAACAAATAACTGAGAATGAGAAGGTCCTTTGGCAGATGATGCAGCAGGAGTGCTAACAACTTAGAGCTGCAAAAAACAGCTGCTTTTTTGAAACACAGAATCCCCACCCCGGTGAATAAGTTTGAAGCTCCTCCTCACTTGTACACTTGTAACACAGAGTTTCCAGTGTTGTCGCGGTTACGGCACTGTAAGCCGGCTCTTGTGTTAGACTTTGCAGGTCTTCCCTCGCAAAGCCACTCCACTCTGGACCCCTGTCCAGTATCCCACCATGTTTTGTGTGACCTTTGAACATCAGCTAAGCCCATCCGAGTTTCCCAGCAAATCCCCTCCAGCCTATGGCTTAGTCCTTATTTTGTCTCTTTTCTTCCTCCTTGCTCCAAAGGGGAAAAAGTAGAATTCAAATGTAAACTATAAAGGAGAATAAAATACCTTTTTTCTACTAGTGTTCATGCCTGGGTGTGGTGGGGGGGGTTGTTTTGGCACTGAGTGTGGGTGACAAGAGGCTGGCACATCCCGGACTAGCGTCCCACACGGACGCCTGCAGTGCATGCTGGGAAAGGTCAGCTCTCCTGTGATCATTCTTCTATAGAGCCAACTCCATATGCTGACAGCATTGTAAGGTGGGGTGAGCTTGTGCGTGTGTGGGTGGGGGGGGGGTGGCATTAGCACCTATAGGAATGGTCCCTGCAATGTTCTCCTTGACTGCCCGGGAAAGTAATGATAAAAGAGGACCACAGAATGGATGCAGTTAAATCGTCACAGAGGCAGTGAGTGACCCTTAATGAGCGATTAGTCAGATTGGTAAGAGCAGCAGCTATCAGCACAGGGGAGTTGGACTGCAGGAGAGAAACTCTGCAGGTCTGAATCGCAGCAGGGGCATCGCTGCTACCTTACAGTCATAAAAACAAGCTGCCCGTGTGAGTGGGAGCAGCTTCTAGCTGTTGGTTGGGAAAACCATCTGCAAAGCTATGACTTGCTGTAAGAATAATGGAGGTGTGCGGTTTCTAAGTCAAACATGGGATGAGGAGGGATGGGAGTGAGGAAGGACTAGAAGACAGCTCCTGATCTGTGCATCAGAGATCAAAGTCAGTGATGGGGAGGGGGGTGGAAAACACACACACATGTAGAGGCCATTCTTGCATTTGTACATCCCCGCCACTGCAGGGGTGAGGCAGCCTTTCCCGTCCCCCACGACTCCAGCCAGCATCTCTACCCACAACCGATGAGAAGGGAGTGGGGCGACCCCGACCGCACGCCTGCTACATCACAAACTTTTCACCAAAAGCAGTGACTGGCTGTTATTCTTCTAACTATCAGAAAACATAAGTGCTGGACTCGCTTATAAATAATACCTAAGTGTATACTAATATCTAATTGCCCAAAGAAGTATACAGAGAACTCAACGAACTAAACAGTGTTGAAAAAAGAAACACTGAACCATGCCCAAATACGATTACAAGTGATTGAGGGCGGGGCTGCCTGTGTAGCCCCACCCACAGCCAGGGGTCTGTTATAAGGCCTGCGAAGGGGATAAAAGGTGAGGCTTCTAAGGAGGATTTGCGCTGCTCTTATCTGGGATCTGTACACTGCTTGGCTCCCGCTTTCACACCCCCCCACAGCGCGGCACCCTAAAAGCCATAACAACAGCAGTTAAAAACTGAAGTGTCACGGGGAATTAGCACATGCAGACTGTTACATATTCATCCTGTGAGGGTGCCTCTCACAGTGGGAAATCAACTCTGTGTCTTTAACAGCGTGGTACCATGCCACCAGGGGGAGTGCTCATGCTCAGAGGGGTTACTCACAGGATGTAGGCGATGACGCCGATTGACCAGCAGTCCACGGCCTTGCTGTAGGGCTTCTGGGCGAGGACCTCCGGAGCTGTGGAAAAACACAGGGAGGTTCAGTCATCTCCCCAGAGACTGGAACTTTCCGGATCCAAGCACTCGACAAGCCCTCTCATCCTTTAAACTACACAGTTTCAGCCACATTTCTTAGCTAGAGGTAAAGATTCTGCTATTGAGGGATACTTAATCTTGTGCATGGACTATCACATGACCAGGCACTAGCCCAATAGACTGGTTATTTCTGCAGAAAAGCATGAGGTTCAGGCTGTTTTTCACAGTGGGTACCCTCTGTTAGCACTGGCAGAATAGTCTTCCTGTGTGCTGTTGGCTCATTGGGTCACTGGGGGCTTACCGCATGTTTCCAGGACTTTTCATTGCTCTGCCCTCCAATGAAACAGGGAAAGATACTGTGTATCCTGATGGCTGAGAGCTAAAAGTGATATCCCATGGTGCATTTTAGCAAAAGCTCTGCGTACATTATGCTTCAAGGGAATGATGAGATGTGGGTTTGTTAACATATAGGCATGTAAAGCACACTAATTAAAAATAAATTTAATGGTGCAGTAGTTTATTTTTCTAAAATCTATAAGGTGGCCTGTTTGTATTGTGGGTTTGAATGTGTATATAAGTGTATGTGTTTATGAATCTGCTTCCAGAGATGCCACTTTTGGTTTCTATTCCACTCATACCGTGCAAATGTTTTAGGCAGTCAAAGAAAATTATATTTGAATTATGTTGGTGTAAAATGATGATTTTATGTTTGTCAATGTGCATCCGCTTCGCCATTTCAAAACATCTCCTACAATCACCCCAGTACCTGCAGTAACCAATCAATACACCAATGTCTTTTTGACTAACAATAGCATGCCATGCTAATCAATACCTCATCAAGTTATTTAATTAAGTTAATTAATTAAGTGAGCAGGTGGTGAAATTTCATAAATACATGGAAAGGCTGAGGTGCCCCTGAGGAGAGGTTTGGGAACTGAAGTGGTGTTCTTTTAGCCATCCAACAAGATATCAGTAACATTTCAGAGAACAGAAATAATTATTGTTACTTTTCATTGTATTACTGTTAATTTGTATATATTTTAATGTCAAATTGTGTTTTTTTTTCTGAGAAAATATGCGCTGACTACGACTCACACGGACTTACGACAATATTATCCAAGACCCCCTCCCCCCGTTGGAGAATTTTATGGCCAATATTTCAATATATCACAATAGTGATGCTTTTTAAAACACCATATACCCTCCGTATAGCGTCTGGACAGTATGAAAAATTAGAAATACAGCCATACAGCCGCTGACTATAACTACTACAACAAGCACAACAACAGCTATTCTTCTTCTACTCTTCCGTCGTTGACCGCTGATCTGTGAAAGTCTACGCTGCCTCTACTGGAAATTATCTTATCGGTTGATGTGCATGGATGCGAATGTTTCTGCTAGATATAAAAATCAGGGCAACGGGGCTACGGCCGCAACTGTCCACGACCAACACCTGATGATGAAATTCATGTCACGTCCCCTCATCCAGACTTGAAAGCACATGTGGAAAAGTGAAGTATGAATTCGCCTTGAGTCTTCAGCTGAGTTGGAATCTCAGAGCAGTGACCGGGTACTTTATCGGGTCCCTTGGGTTCCCTGGCTGAATGATTCCTGCATGCATATCGACCCAGTTACCATGGCAATGACCTGGCTCCCTGTTTCTAACAGACTTCCATAAACTCTGAGGGGTCATTCTACTTGTCCACTGCCCTACCATCGAATAGCACGCAGCCCGCTAACATTGGCACACCATGCAGAGTTGTCAGCTTGCTCCTGTTCTGGAACATCAAAGCTCCTCCGGTTTTTAATGGTCGCGCTTTAGATTTCCACGCGTTTCAAAGACGAGAGTCCTCCAATTGATAAATTCTCATTTCCTGACCTTCCAGCTGACTCCTTATTTCCTTATTCCAGATAATGAAGCACTTTCCTCCTAAAAAAACCCATCCTTCTGCTTTCTGTACCTTCATCTGTGTACAGGATTCCCCAAAGGCTCTGTACAATCCTCACAATCTGTTTCTACCTTCCCCGATACCACACCCAAAAGAATTCTGTATTATCCTATTATTTTGAATAGTAGCTGATCCCCCTGTGGTTCACTTCCGGGTCACAGTGTAAAGTGGCATGAGCGAAAGATAAAGCATCTTCAGAGAGTGAAGTTTCCATGGTGTCACTCCCTTTGATCCCATATAAAGACATCAAAGGCAGGCCTGAACTTATCCACAGTGCACTGGGAATGAAAGCAGCAGACAGCCAAGTGCCTAGACCGGCCATCAACCACTCCTCCCTGGTCTTTAACTCTAGATTGCATACTTCCTGTTCCTAACCCTGGCCTCTTGGGGTGAAGTATCCACTGGGCAGGGGTGCCCATAAGGGTGGGATGAGGAAGACTTTCAGAGCAACTGGGGGGGGCCCGGCCAGGTTCGGCCCTGCCTCCAAGTGACACCTGGAGCTGGGCTGGCAGTGCTGTGATATTATTGCAGTCTCTGGCTAATAACAGACCCCAGCTCTCTCTCATGAATTTCCCAGCTGCTTAGCGCCTCTAAAATGTAACCACTGATACCAGCTGGTGTTAGATTTTAGCTTAGTCATCAATGTACTGCAATTACTTCAATTTACAGTGAATTCCAGAGCTAGTTACAGAGACGGCGCTGTCTATGCATGGAACTAGGACTATGAAGGGTGACTGAGACTGTAAGCAGGCGATGGTAAACGTCAGACGCATGATGTGTGAGAAATTCTATCATTATTAATAATTCCCATTATTTGTTCAACAGGTGTCTTTTTGTGAAACATTTGTAGTGGAATTTTAGCATTTAGCCTGCTCAGATGGGTATTTTCCTGAAGGACTATGGATAGATGGTACCTCTTACAGAGATACTACAGCAAGATCCCCCAGAGGATGTTTGAGGAGCGAACCAAAAGCCACCTGATACCTGAAATGCCAAAACCGGGCAGTGACACAGCAACCAAATGCATCTACTGCTTTGGGGATTTCATCACTGACCCTCACTGCCATATTCTCCACAAATTTCACACAGGCTGGCTTAGAAATCCAGGTCAGGAACTGGACCCCAATAAGAAGGACCCAGTAGTAGGTCAGACCATCAGCTTCATCCCTGGTGGCCGCTTCCCACTGTGGTCCTGAGCGGATCCCAGAGAATGACATTGAATTTCCCTTTCTGTGGGTCATTTTTTCCCTCCCTAATTCTGGGCGATTCCTCCACACAGCGTAGAAACATCCACTCTGTTTTGAATTCAGACCCCATTAAAGCGATTTCCCTGAGTAATGTTAGCAGAGCCATTTTTTGCTCAGGAATGCAGTTTTCTTGAATCGGATCATGGGGTACATGCTATTCTTACCAGGATATCAAACTGCAAGATGAAATTTACGGCTTTTTAGTCTGCTGAGGTATGAGGAGGACAGTTGGGGAAGTGGGTGAGGGGGTGGCGGGGGCAGTAGCCAGGAAATGCAAATGACAGCAGTGCTGGTCTGTGCCAGATGTGGCGGAGAGAGGGATGAATGGTGCAAAGACTTTACCATTTTAAGACAAAAATCCCATTTCCGCTTGAGCACTAACAGTGACCGGAGGCAGCCTCCTGGCCCGGATTCCTGTGAGCAGAAAGGAGCAAACAGCCGTGCTCTATCACTCTGCTGTGCTGTAAGGTGGAGTGTGGCTGCGGTTCGCCGTGTCCTGATGTTTCGTAATGTTCCACTTCACCGGCACAAGTATGTTCCCATGTGCACGCATATGTGTGTGTGTCTGTGCTTCTGATGCTTTTATTGTGTTGTATCTTTCTGGGGATACATTTTGAACATTTTTTTTCCAAAATGTTTTTGTGATGTCCCCAAAAAAGAAATTCTCTCTTTTATTGATATTTGTCTTTTTAGCAAGCCTGGAGTTTAAGAATGAGTAATCAATAGAAAATGACTAATAGTACTAAAGTGACAACGAATGGGACGTCCCTGATGTGGAGGGGCAGTTGCTTGCCGCCACCTCTGGGCCCTGCACACTGTCTGCATGAGGCAGCAGTTACAGCACCCTCCTATTCTGTAGAGAGGCAGCACGTCCCAGCAGTGGCTCGCACCCCACCTTTCCGTCTGTCTGTCCTCACTCCCTCTCTCTTTATATCTCTCTCCCTCCCCTTATTTCCATCCTTCTCTTCCCATCTGTCATGTTCTCCTTATCCTTTTCCCTCTCTATCAGTGTTTTCCAGTCACCGGGGGAGAAGGGGGGGGGAATGCCGCAATAGCACTGTGAGTAATCGAAAGGTGTTGTGCCCCCGAGAGTGTGTGTGTCTGCGCGTATATGTGTGAGGGTGTGTGTGTGTGTACATGTTTTACTCCTTCACATCTGGAAAAATATGACTTGGGCTCAGAAAAACTCAGTTCCCCCAAGATAAGCACTCAGAGGCACACCCCCAAGAACATGGCATTTTAGCCGGGGGGTCAGTCGAACTTTCTGCTGAAAAACAAGGATGAGAACGCATTCTGATTCAGTCCAAAGCCATACGCTGTGATCTCTGGTGTATTAATTCATTTAAATTTAAATTGAACATGCATTTATGCAGAGGGTGTCAGATAAAATGGATCTGCCATCTGTTTTCCTGTCCATTTCCTATCTGTCTTCAATCTGGTGCACAAACTGAAATTAGATGTACCAGGTGGTGGTGGAGGGGGATTGACACCCCAGAAACCTGTACTATAAGACCACAATACTGCCTTCCCTGAACAAGCAGGGCCCACATCTGATAAGTGTTACGAAATTGTAAAACGCCCCCCTGTCAGTGGTTCATCCCTGGGAGCAGGAATCATGCTCAGAAGAAACAGTCGTATTTTCTGACCGCACGCGGCCTCGAGCGGCGGCCCGACGTATCCACCTGCTCCTCCAGGCCTGGACAGCCGCCTGCTGGAGCCCACTGAGCCACTTCATTCAGCGAGCGGGATGCCAGCCTCTATTTCTGGCTTGTTTATGTCATCCATCCTCTGCGTAGCCATTAGCAGGCATTAGATTTCTGCTCTTTAGCCTTAATTAAAGCCAAATGCGTAAAAAATAATGGCGTTTCCTTGGTACCACATTTATTGACCCAGATGAGGTTCCGGAATTTCTTCATTCCATTCTCTCTCTCTCTCTCTCTCGCTCTCTCTCTCTCTCTCTTTCACCAGCTTGTAAACTGGACCCTCAGAGAAAGAGTAGCGCCCAGCAGAGCGGAAAAGCTGACTGTGCCGGCTTCCCCTCTCTATGGTGTGTGTGGCGCTCGCACTAGCCTGCCTGTCTGCTCCTCTCGGCAGGAAGTACAGTCAGAAGTCTTCTATGCGGCTCACCCCGGCGGCCCAGAATGCCAAAAAGATATCCCATGAACCAGGGGGTAGGTGTCTAATGATTGTGACTGGTGTGTTTATGCACGAGGAGCCTGACGGAAATTGATTAAAATGCAAGGACGCATCGTCGTTGTTTATCCCCATGCTGTACATTTTAGCATAAATATGTCAAAACCATCTGCTCCGTGTTCCTGGGTCCTCAATCAGTGCAAACGTGTAGGACTACAGACATAGAATTAAGTATTAAGCCTGTCATATTAGGTATATTATCCAATCTGTTCCAATTTAAAGCCAATTTTGGATCTCTGACAAAATCTGCAGCATCTGAGCCGCACTCCTTTTGTATCCAGCTCTGTTACCGACTCGCCTGCCTTCAGGAGTAACAGCCGCACCAGGTGGTGGATGATGGCATGTTTTTTATACTGAATCTACAGCCATCCTGCACCTGAGCGAAGCATTTCACGCAGCTGACAGCCGCAGACTTGAAGGCACCTGTCAGGCCAGCTAAGCCACTTGGTAGTGGCCGGCTGAGATACCCTGGCTGATTAGTCCCTCTCTCAGAAAGGAACAACAGCAAATTGTTGTTTCTGCAAGCAGGTATCTCCCAATCACAACCTATGGATCACTCTGCACAGATTCATACTATAATCTGAGCCTCAGAGTCCATGCATATAAAAAGCATCATAGCAAAGAGTGCTAGTAGCTACTGAAAGTGGATGTTCACCTTACCTACGTATCCTGGCGTCCCGCAAGCGGTGGACATGACGTCACCCGTGCCTTCCATCTTGGAAAGACCAAAATCACTGATCATGATTTTGGACTCATCTTGGGGGTTGAAGTACAGAAGATTTTCTGGCTGAAAAGAGAGGACACCCAAGTGCATAGTGTAAGTAAACCATGCACCCTCGCATGTGCAAGTGAGGGATGTGTGCATGACTTTTCCTGTGATCGGAAGGTTGCTGGTTCATATCCTGTGTTCAGCAGAATGGCTTCACCATTGGGGGCCTTGAGTAAGGCACTTAGCCCCCAAATACTCCAGGGACTGTTTGATTCTTCCTTCTCATTTGTACGTAGCTTGGGATAAAAGCATCTGCTATGTAAACAAATGTAAATAAATTGTGAGGGTGACATGTCTTTATGTGTACTACATATGTGTAATCCACCCAGCGTAAATGACATTTTGTTGACAGTTTTCCTCATTTTTTATGTCTGTTGGGGTGGAGTTATGAGTTGTTAATGGCATTAAAGTGAGTCACTGGAAAGTCCCCAAAGAGATAGCTGTACTTAAGCAGTGCTAGTGTGCATGTGCATACGTGGGTGCCTGTCAGTGTACACGCGTTGCGAGTACCTTTAGGTCCCTGTGAACAATGCCCATCTTGTGGAGGTAGTTGACTGCATCCAGCACCTGTCTGATCAGTGTGCTGGCATCCTTCTCTGTGTAGAAGCCCTTCTCCACAATGCGGTCAAACAGCTCACCACCTGACACCCTGCATGGGCCAGAGGAGAAGCTTTTTCCTGTATGTGATTTGCTTCAAAGGGACACAAACTCTCCACAAAAAAACCCACAACAGAAAGAGCAGGCCACATCTCCTGAAGGACTGTAGCACAACCACAGGCGAGATAAGAAGGTGTGAAATGTGGTCAATCACAGGAAGCTCTGGGTGAGCCCCACCCCGCGGAACCTCACCATTCACACTGGTACTGAAACATGATGTTGCTGGGAGTCTTCTGGGTTGTCAAAATTACAATTTTTATGACTGGGGGGTACGGTGGTGCAGTGGTTAGCACAGTTGCTGCACACCTCTGGGACCTGGGTTCTAATCTCTGCTTGAGTTCCATACGTGTGGAGTTTGCATGTTCTTCCCATGTCATCATGGGGTTTCATCCAGGTACTCCAATTTCCCCCCACAGTCCAAAAACTTACTGAGGCTAATTGGAGTTGCCAAATTGCCTGTAGGTGTGCATGTGCCCTGCATTGGGTTGGTGCCCCCTCTTGGGTTGTTCCCTGCCTTGTACCCTGAGCATCCAGGATAGGCTCCAGACCCCCCTGTATAGGATAAGTTATTACAGAAAATGGATAGATGGATGACTGAGGGGTTAGGAAAACTTCCCCCCAGCTCCTCACTGTCACCCTCATAGACCCCAGCCAACAGACTATTCCATATAGGACTGGTGAACTTGGGCCAAATGGCAATGGTGCTGAAAGGGTCAGCGGTTCTAACCAGCCCCTGGGTCTTCTTATAAGCAGTAAAGACCTCCACTACAGCATTACATGGACACTAAGGGGTGTGCCATGTTTCTGAGATGCCTTGGTGGGAGAATCACAGCGTTATGTGCCTGACCATTGTAGTTCTTCTCTTATTTTTCACAGAGGCTACAGTAATGGGACATTACACCACTACTCTGTGAACATTGCGCCAAGCCTGGTGACAGGAAACAGGTAGTGGTAGGTAGAACAGATGTAAGGAAAAACAGGAAGTCATACAGCACAGACACAGGAGGACACAGGAACCCCAGGCGGCTCGGACATATGAAATAACAGGAAGTCATACAGCACAGACACAGGGGGAACCAGGAGCCCCAGGCAGCACACACACAGGAGGAAACAGGAACTATGGACAGCTGTGAGACATGAAGAAACAGGAAGGGCAGTAGTACAGAGGCACTGCGAAATAGAATCTCTGGGAAGTAGAGGATTTGAGGAGCCAAGAAACCAGGCAGGACAGATGTGAGGAAACAAAGATGCCAAAGGCCAAGAATTCAACACTGTCCAATGCATGTGAGAAGGGGACTTGAAAGGAAATCACGGTATATTAGAATTTGGGGCAGAACAAGGACAGGTTTATAACATCACACGACTGATGCCAAAACAAAAAACACAAATGAGTGACTGCACACAAGCAGGACGCTGATGTTTGAAATATAGTCAGATTACTGGGAGCCTCAACAAAACAAACACACCGATTCATGTTATTGGAAAGTGGGATAGATGGAAATAATCAACGCAAACAATTTGGACTCTCAGGTTCCACAAGAAGGATGCAGAGAGGGAATATCATCTCTCGAAGCATGTGAGCAGAATCATCACTCTGACAATTTCTTCAAAGTCAAGAGTTACGATCTGAGCTAGAGTGAGAAGCAGCACACTGAAACCATCTTGTATCGCCCATTCTGCTCTGTGGCCTTGGCAGGGTGGAGTTGGGGACTAAGATTAGAGGAGACATCTTGGGACTCTGAGCTTTACGGGAAGAGATGGAGACACTGTTCTTTATGGATGTGTGCTCGATCATGTGTCAGCGTATGCGCTCACTTTTTGGCATAGGGGTACCCAAGAATTTTTGCCACAAGGGGGCGAGTACGGTCATCTTGCTGCAATGATTAGAATGGAAAAATCCAGAGCAACTGATAGCAGGTGTTATGTAGGATAAATCCACAGTAGGGGGTCGCTCTGCGGAGAGCCAATGTCCCGGGGCGTGTAGAATACATCATTAGATAAAACCAGCTGCAATAACCAGACTCTGGAGTTGGGAAATTGAAACCATCTTTCATCTTAACAGTTCAAGGCAGCGAGCAGAAGCCTTATTATATAACAACAAAGTCTAAGAAATGCAATTCCTGAAAAAAAGCATTTTCTTCTGTATATAACACCAAGAGAGCAATCCCATTTCAGGAAGATATGATGTATAAAGTTAATATTATACGGTATTCATATTTTAGAGTTTATATGAGGCCTGGCTCCCTCTTCTGGTGCAGAAAATGTCCTTAAATGAGTATGAATATGTCTTTTTACAATACCAAAACAGATGCCCTTCACGTAACACTGCAGATGTTTTCCCACGCATGTCTGCCACACGAAGCGCTGACGTCAGACTGGAGGTGCATTCTGGGAGAGAAGCAACCCCCCCACCCCCACCAGGAATCATAGGCCGTCTGTGTGCGGTCCAGGCCAGTACGGGACAAATGGCAGGGGGGATGTAACAGGCTTCTGGCCATGGTAAAGACTGAGGCAGCCCACTGACGCAGTGGAAGGGACAACATGCACTGGCGCAGTGAATGTTCCAGCAAATGTGATTATTTAATCGCATGTGGGAAATGCAAAAAACTGAAAGTTCCCCTTTCCAGGACCTGATAGCTCTAGTTTTAAAGAGTTCACTCTACATCTGATCTTATGTGCTATATTTGAAAAATTTCTGAGTCTTCATTCACCTCACCACAATGATGACAAAATACCTCAATACTATCACAATACTAACTGGATCATGATGATACCACATCATATACCACATCCACATCACCACATCACTACCATAACAATACTACAAGGACACAATGACATTATCATAATATCTCCACAATGACATCATGATACCACTATGTTACCATAGGCAGTTCTAGACCCTATTTAGTGGAGCTTCAGCACTCATATTTTTTGTGTCAGTTGCCCTAAAAATACTTTTTCTAAAACCATTTACCAATTTGTCCCAGATTATCATATACATTTCTTACCCCTGGCTCAGCAAACTTTATTGTGGGAATCCCCCCTCCTCCCTGCAAATTTAATCATGGAGTAACATGCTAGAATCGTCCGTGAATGATATGACCATAAATGACTACAATACCATTAAAATACATTATAATAGCCAGTAATACCATCATTTCACCACCATAACCGTAATAAACTAGTTCAAGCTGCTGTAGTGAGGCATAGCTAATCCTTGGTCAGCTCTGCACACTCCACACTGCTCTAATCTCAGAATCTCTAATACTCCCTGGTGGTTATCCAGAAGGTAGGCTGCCTGAAAGCTGCCCCTCAAGTGTACTGCTTTACACCCCTCCTCCAGACCTGTTGCCATCTAGCCTCACAGACCATTCCATTACAGAGCCCACCTGATGCTCCCCCACTTGCCCCCTGCCCTTGCTGCTATATGGAGCAAGGACCTGTCTGCCACAGCACCCAGTCTGCTGCTCCTACCCCTGCCCTTGCTACTTTGTAGACCAAGGATCTGTCCGTCACAGCACCCAGTATGCTGCTCCGCCCCCTTTCCCTCTAGCCTTACCACTCGCTGGGATTCACTATCTTTAAATAGATGGTCTTAGCCAGCACTTCAGGCCCCAAGGTAGTGCTCTGCTTGCCGGATTGATAATCACAGACACGTCTCCTACACTGCCCAGCCTCAGGCTCTGGATCATAAATCTGCAGCTGCTGCCTTTCAGACCAAAATTAGCTTTTCACTGCTGAGCACATTTACATTTCCAGCAAACAAGTAACATCTATAGCCAGTGTACGCAGTTCCGAGCTCGTGAGAAACTGCATCCTCGCACTATCCGTGTCCAGGTGCACTGGCCCATGCATAACTAGACTTTTTTTCAATATAAACTTACTGTCACCTTTCTACATCAGCAGCTTTGTATTAGAGCCGAATCCCCAAATTATCAGCCTGATGACATACACAGGAATCACTGCTGCATGTTATGAGATGAAAAACAAATTTTAAAACCTTGTTGGCTTCCCTGCCAGGGGGCACTGCAGCCTTCTCCTCTATGCTGACTGGTATGAGATCCAGTGACCCTGACCAGGATAAACGTTAAAGAAATGAAATAATGCTTAATTTGCCATTTGCACAAGTACATTGGAATGCTTCTTTTCACATATCCCATCATTCCCTCCTTTGAAACATACACACACATATATAGAGTTAAAAAGCAAAGGTTGAGGTCCAAGTGTAGGATCAGCCAATCATCCATCCCTTGCACATTTGGAGGGGGGATGGTTTTTAAGGGCCTTGCTCCAAACCCTAACAGAGATATGATTATTCTACCTAGGCTGGGATTCAAAGTGGTAACTATTCCAAACACAGGTGCAAAGGCCTAACTCAGCAAGCCACACGCCAGCCCCACACCGACGATGGATAGATGGACATACAAAGAGATCACTGCTGTATTTCATAGGAGGAAAAACAAATGAAAACGGATATTTACTGCAAAATATTATGAAATAAAATGATATCCCTGGAGTCACCGGCTACCTGTTTCCTGTCTGTGTGAGTGATTGTGGAAGATGTGTGGAAACAAAAAAAAGAGGCATGTTTAGAGATGTTTCACTCATAATTACTGCAGTTATGCCTCAGTGTAAATTAGTCATAACCTGAGTAAGTTTACAAACCAGTATATGTCTGTGCCACATTTTGGTCAGAGTGTGATGCGTCATCACGGGACGGTAATGGACTGCTGACCCAGACACACGCGTGCAGCTCATTAACAGAGAAGGCGTGACCATCCAAAGCCCATGGCAGTGGCTCCACGGTAACACAGTAACAAATCCAATTAGACATCATCTAAATTAACATTGTAATGAAATTTCTTGAGAAAATGGGGCCAGAGGAGAAAAAAGGAAGGATGTGTGACGGGTATCTCTCATCAGGGGCGGCGGCATTGTGCAGCTGCCCCTTGTGGACCCCAAGAGTGGTGCATCATGGGAGCGGCCAGTTAATTTCTGTGACGGACTTTCTGTGTTCCTGCTGGGGTTTAAACAGAGGGTGGTGGGAAGGGAAAGCTGACACAGAGCTGACAGCACTTTTATGGCACCTTTTTCTTTCCAAAAATTTCTACCCACTTTTTTTTTAAGAGTTCAACAACATGGTTAGCTAACAAAATCAGACCAACTGTCATACTGGGCTCGCATGGAGGTGTAGAAGAGACCTGTGAGGGGTGCACATACTGTTACTCACAGGCAGGGGGCAGTCACTGCATCTTAAGGCACACCTCCTTTTCCCCACCCTTTCCCTTGCTGTTATACCACAAAGCGCTGACGTTATGCATAACAGAGCCAGTGTTTTTTTCACAATGAGGGCCAATGCAAAGTGGACAGGCAGCGGGCAGCCCAGATGGTGCTGGGGGAGAGAGTGGCGCACCCCCCCGGCCCACCCCACCTGCCCAGGCCTGAGTCATAAGCAATTCACCACCATGCTGACGCTGGGCCACTCCTGGAGCAGGTCCAAACTACGCACCATGAGGAGGATGAAGAATTAGCTTGGTTCGATTTATACAGCAATGACAAGACAAGTGTGAGCAGATTAAAAGTCTAAAGAGACGAAAGAATGATGAAGAGGAATGCAGAGACCCAGAAAGCTACATGCTCCGGCAATGTAACGCACTGCATTTCATTGCAATCAGGGTCATGAACATACCACTGCACTGTTATACAGTTGTGTAATACACTGCATGTCACTGTGATCCGGCTCCAGAACACATCACTGCGTTGTCATACAACTGCATAACACTGCATTTCACTGTGACCCAGCTTCAGAATACATCACTGTGTTGTCATACAGATGCGTAATGCAGTGCAATTCACTGAGATCCGGATCCAGAATACACCACTACGGTGTCATACAGCTGTGTGACACACTGCAGGTCACTGTTATCCGGGTTCAGAACACACCACTCTACTGTCCTACAGCTGTGAAACGTACTACATTTCACTAAGATCCGGGTCCAGAATACACTACTGCAGTGTCATGCAGCTGCATAATACACAGCATTTCACTGTCATCGTGTCCAGAACACACAGCTACACTGTTATAGAGCTACATAACACTCCTCATTTCATTGTGATCTCAGTTCAGAACACACCATTGTGTTGTCATACATACATAAAGTTGCATAGCACACTGCATTTCACTGTGATCCATGTCCAGAACACATGACTGCACTGTCATACAGCAGTGTAACACACTACATTTCACAGCATTCTGGGTCCAGAACACACCACACCACTCCGCTGTCATGCAGCCACATAAAACACTGTATTTTACTGTGATCTGGGTCCAGAATACACCACTGCACTGTCATACAGCTGTTCAACACACTGCATCTCGCTGTGACTCTTCACACTTGATACTGCACTGTCATTAGGTACATAACACATATAGAGCTATATGTGTACAGAGTACATGTACAGAGACAGGGATGGGGGATCAGCCAAATATAGGTAAAGAGCCGAAGATCTGGTGTTTAAACAGCCCCATGATCAGGTGTTTAAACAGCCCCATGATCAGGTGTGTAAGCAGCTCCATGATCAGGTGTGTAAGCAGCTCCATGATCAGGTGCGTAAGCAGCCCCATGATCAGGTGCGTAAGCAACCCCATGATCAGGTGCGTAAGCAGCCCCATGATCAGGTGCGTAAG
The DNA here is from genome assembly GCA_011763525.2 of Mormyrus iriodes. NCBI lineage: Eukaryota > Metazoa > Chordata > Actinopteri > Osteoglossiformes > Mormyridae > Mormyrus > Mormyrus iriodes. The sequence goes on along the minus strand of JAAGVU020000061.1, from coordinate 29,845,990 downwards.
CAGCTCCATGATCAGGTGCGTAAGCAGCCCCA